>JAGVVM010008256.1:0-18888 GCA_019149425.1 Psidium friedrichsthalianum | reverse complement strand
TACTGTCGTATCTGACGTAACATTATTGTTTTTTTTTGGAATTTTTTTATTTTTTATTTTTCTGCTTTGTTCTTTCTTCTTTTGTGCCAGCAAGGCTAGATGACGTGCACAGGGCCTCAATGGCATTAATAGTCGTGTGCCGAGGGTCGCCTCACCTATAGCTGAAGGGCTGCAAAGGCTCCTCACCCACGCCTTGCGTGCCCCCTCCCCCCCCCCCGCCGGCCCCCCCCTTATGAGGGCCTCGCCGGCCACTGGTGAGAGTCACCTTTCCGTCTCTAGCTTAGGCTTTTGAGGGCCCTTTTGCGACCTTCGCTAGCTGCACGGGGAGGGCATTCCGACGGGTTTGTTCGATGACCCTGCATCAAATAGAAAACAAAAAAAGGAATCAAAAGTTAACAAAATTTAAGTATTAATATTGTTCTGTCAACATCTGCGGTGCCATGTGTGAACCCTTTAATCCAACTACTTCCCGTCGTGATTTTCGATCAAATTGGCCAAAATTGACTCAATTGCAAAAAAGGTTTAGGGATATATTTGCAATTGAAACTTTATGGCTGAATTGGCCAATGTAAGATGTCATGACCTTTTTGTAATTTTCTTCTCGGAAAAAGTTTGTAATTCGAAGCAATAGAGATGCGAATGAGATTCTTCTATATCTTGGTTTAGGGCCCTTAAATATTGTATAGCTTGACTACTATTTTGAGGAACCTTTGACTTTGGTCAACGCTTACCGTGTTCGTACGTACTTATGCCCTACGTTCTTTTAACCAAACTGATCGGGTACAGAGCAGTTGCTGATTTCCTTTCTCAATATTACAAACAGTATGGTTGAGCCATTAATCGTATGACAGCACATTTCCCTTTCTCTCTGCAGTTGTGTGGCATTCTGATTATCTGGCCGATTGTTTACGCTCAATAATAATAGTCCGTTTACTTCACAAAATGAGTAATTTGAAAATATTCTCTTGAATGAGTGCGTTATCTCTCGAATAATTGTCAATGAGAATATTATCATCGTCGACATGCTATATGTTGTCCAACATTAGTTCATTCCTTTTTTTTGATAATGCGATAAAATATCCTTTTTCAAAAATTATATTTTCAGATCACTTATTTTTTTTGTGAACAAACGGCGCCTAAGTCTGCTTATAATACATTGACTTTGAAGAGAAAATTGTTCCCAGTGACCTTGTCGGCGCATTGCATCGTTTTTGTCATCATGGGATCGAGCTATATTTTGGGGGGCGTCTGGGCCATCTGCATGTCCGTCTCACCCCTTTTGTCTACTTCAATTCAATCAAACCCAACTCTAGACAAAAAGACAAACAAAAATATTGCAGTAGATTTGAGCTACTCCTATTCGTGAACAGGAGCAAGCATGACAACGCTCACAGCCTCCTGTTTCGTTTGGGGTGACAGATACGCGTTGAGCTGAAAGTTTAGAGAGACAGAAGATCGCCAGTCATCCACTTAATTGTTACATATTATGGAGAGTGCTCCCAAAGTTGTCAACCCATTACAAAAGTTTTCGAGGTCCTAAATTCTAAAAAAATTAGCAATCAATTCTGAAATTTGTTCACGAAAGCCAATCAAATTCTAAAATTTTCAAAATGTATATCAACCCTAGTCTTTTTCACCAATTTGTTCATTTCGTTCGTTACGTTCACGGGATCTTCTTATCCATGATGACAGGTCATTGGTCTTCTTCACTAGCACGTGGTCACATTTTCTGGCTTTTTCGGGCCAACGAACGAAAATAAAGATACGTACTTGTGCACCATTTCATCCGATGACTATGAATTTTCAATTGTGGCTAAAAAAAAAAAGATGCACTAATATAGTAATGCATATGGTTACCCGAATTATTGGAACTACACATATTTGACCGAGTCAATATCCCCACTTTTTCACATTATATATCATACTTGGGAGAACCTGCAACCATAGTAGAAAGATATACAGATACAGGTGTGGAAACAACAATGTGACACAGGACTTTTTGATAATTTAATCCGCGATTCACTGGGTGGAAAGGTACGAACTTGTCTCAAAGAACCAGAGCGGTGTAGCATGCCATGCAGTAGCTTTCGCCTTTTTCGCCTAGTCATTGGTGATGGTCTCCTCTTTCTATTCCTTCTTGAATTTTGAGTTGACCAGTGCAGGCAGACAAAAAGGAACAAACCTTTTGGAGACATACCGGTGGGGCTCCTTTTGTTTTTTTAAATAAGTACAGCCTGAATCTTAAAACTTATCACGAAAATATAATTGAATCATAAATTTAAAAAGAGCAATCAAGTTATAACAACATTATCAGAATTGAGTCCCTAAAATTTTTACAAGTGCATTAAGTCTTAAAACTTATCAGAGTTATACAATCAAGTCTTAATTAATTCGTCCAACTTGACCCTAAAATTTAACCAAATTCTAGCATTGATTATCTTTTTAAAAATTTAATGGCACTCAATTATAGCTTGGTGATAATTTTTATGTCGCTAAGGAGTTGGCCTATCAGTAATTAGAAAGAACACTCGAGAAACAGACGCAGTATACAGTGTAACTAAGGCACTATCTCAAACCATTTCGAACAATATCTTTTGCGTTCTCATTTGAAATTGATAGTGTTTTTTTTGAATATGTGGACTTTAACGTAATTCAATGGATACCATCCTACTGGTTTGGTGGGGAAAACTTTTAAAAAGCTATAAATTTATTGTAATTGTACCAATTAAATCCTAAATTTTTTTCAATTAATATTTGTGAATATAGGTTGTGGTGGGGGGGGTGGAATTTGTGATTAGTAAAACAATATGTTTAACCATATTTTTGGTGGTGGCCATTGTAATAATTCGGTTTAAATTTGTTTTTCTTTATTCTTTTGCCCTTCTTTCCTCTACCGCTGGGACCACCGGCTCTGCGGTGTGTGCGAGCCAAAGGTGCTGGTGCTAAAGTGAGGTCGCCTCGGCTCACGCTTGTAGTGGATGAGGAATTGACGCCGGCTCAATCAGCGCCAACCCTCCAAAATTTTGCCCAAAAACGGAAAAATTTACCAAAAAATCTCAATCTATTAAAATTGTGGCTTTCGGTTCACAAATTTTTTTTGGCCAATTCAGCCTAAATCTTTTGTAATTGTGTCATTTCAGTTTATCTTGTGAATTTTGGTCGTTGACACTGACATGGACACTGACTGCCTAGCGTCCAATATTTTAAAATATTTTTTTTATTTTTTAATGATTTTGTTTTTTCCGTTTTCTTTTATTTTTTCCTCCAAACATCCCCTTCCTCATCGTGTGACTGGCTACCCCGGCGCCCAACGGGCTTGACCTTGCACTGGCCCTCTATTATAATTGTGGCCATTGTTAGTCCTAAACTTTTTTTTTTTGCCAATTCAGTCATAAATCTTTTGTATTGTGTCTTTCAGTTTATCTGGTGAATTTTGGCCGCCGCCACTGACATGGACACCAGTGGCCTGGCGATCTAATATTTAATATTTTTTTGATTTTTTTTTATTTTTTACGATTTTTATTATTTTTATTTTTTATTTTTTTTTTCTCCCAACACATCCCTTCCTTAGCCATGGTGACTGGCCAAGGCACCGGCCAACAAGGCATGACCTTGCACCGGCGCCCCCTCCCCTCTCTCTCTCTCTCTCTCTCTCATCTCTCTCTCTCTCTCTCTCTCTCTTTAAACCATATCATGGCCCTCCCTCCTCTCTCTCTAGAACTAGGCGGTGGGTCCTCCTTGGATGGGCGAGGCTCGACCTCGCCATCGTTGGCTGCACCTTTGGTCGGTCGCTGAAGTCTGGCGACCGACTGAGGAAGGGGATGGGAAGGAAAAAATAAAAATAAAAATAAAAATAAAAATAAAAATAAAAATAAAAATCATTAAAAAAATTCAAAAATATTAAAATATTGATCGCCGGCTAGGCAAAATTCACCGGATGGATTGAAATAGCATAATTACAAAGGTTTAGGACTGAATTGGCCAAAAAAAGAAGTTTATGATTGAAATGGCACAATTACGATAAGTTTATGACTTTTTTGGTAATTTTTTCAAAAAAAGTTTATGTCTGAATTGGCACAATTGCAAAGATTTTTTTTTTTGGATAATTTTCTGGATATTATGGTGCCAAACCACATTGGAAATGAAGACCGTTAATTTATTGTAACACCGCATTTGATTGGAGGATAAATGATAAAATATTTAGACCACGTAACCTTTTTCAACGACATTCCACATCTCTCACCACACGACCGTTTATTTTCACCATCACGGCGCCACCCAAAAGCTTTTAGTCAGATCAACAAAATTGATGTAAAGGGACGAAATGAATGCAGACAGGACATAATAATTAGACAGCAATGTCCTAACATTTTCTACGAGAGCGAGGCGAGTAATGAAGAATCCACAAGAGTCAACATGAGACCATGCAATCTAACGCTTGGGAATTGGCCCCCGATGTAATCAACCCATAATCTGTGACTGTGAATGCCATCACAATCGTTTTAGCACGATAGAAACTGTCAACTAGAAACTATTCTCATTAAAAGAAATGGGAGAAAGTCAACTTTTCGCCGGGCGATCATCTAATCACTAGAGATTGACTGGTCAGACCGATTGAGGACTCGATTTTCTACGTTAGCGTCAAAGGCAGCATAAAGAGGATTCGCCCCATCTGGGTCCTCTTTATAAAGTTTTAACGTTTCCTTTGAAAATGTTATGGTTTATCCATGCAAATACAGTCAACCTTTTCCACTCCCCGGGGACCCCCCTGCTATTTTCTCTTGCAAAAGTGGAAAATGCCACCCGCGTGCGAAATTCACTTATGAAATCTTCTGGCAATCTCATGCATCAAGTAAGACGTAAGGGTTGCCCGAAAGGGCTTGCTAAAATATGACATTGTCCGCACTTAGTAGCGTGCATGATCCAACCCGCCTCATCAACCTGCCAATTTTGTATGCCTTCTAATTGGGTATTTCTTATCTTCTGGCCAGTGAATTTGGCAAAGAGATGCTCGAATGTTTTGTTAACTTTGACAATGTCTACAAGTACGGAGTGCAACTTAATTGACCGCGGTCTTGCTGAGCTATATGATAATGTTTGTGGGGCGCATGAGTTTGATGGCCGTTGCATCTGACAAAGGAGATTTCATCAATGGCTGGCAATACCAGAAGCCTCAAGGCGTACTTTTTAAAATCTATGATGTAATCGTGATGATTGATGATGTTCGATATATTTGTTCGAGTCTCTTAAATCAAGAGACAACTTTTTCGAGGTTTCATGTGATTAAGGCTCCATAACACACATCATATTCTCGTATAATTTTTTAGGTATTCTCATTCGATGAAAGCTTTTGAAATCATGCATCACGTTGAAAGATAAATAACGATGGAGACCTTGAATTTTTTGTTATGGTTTCAAGAAGATTAATTGGCTTATCTTAATTTATCGTCTAGATTGAGTTGACAAGATGGAAATTCAACTTTTCACATAACATGAAATCAAAAGAAAAATAAAATCACATCGCTGTCAAGCAGCGGCGGAACGATGAAGGTCGATTACCCGACAGTCTGCCTAGTTTAGGTAGAGGAATGACTTTTTTTTAGTGGAAAAGCTTTGTTTTCGACTGTTGGATCACATGCAGACAAGCTCATGCAGGACCAACGACCACCTAATGCCTGTCCCACCCAATAAAGTCTAGAGATCTTCAATTTTGAATTGAGCGATGGTTCGACCCAAAAAAAAAAAATTGAGTGATGGGAAATCAATACGCCGGATATGGCTGGGAGTGCGTGTTCATTCAATAAGGAGACCAAAAAGAAAGTTACTAATTGAAAAGACATTGCTACGGTCACGAAATCCTCGAAAAGAGCCAAAAACCGATATTAACGTTTCACCGAAAGACCACGCTTAGCCCCACCTCAACTTCACGATGCTCCTAAATTGAAAACAGCTAATCTCCAATCCTCTCTTTCAGGGATATGCCCACATCTGAATGAATGTTTTAAGCATTTAATTGGAGATTATGTTGTATACTAAATAATTATGAAATTGCGTTTTCTATCTTCAACACATTCTCACAAACCTATTCAGCACTTTGCATCATTGACAGAGAACCAGAACACGACCCCGTTTTACTACGCGTTAATGTGCTCTCTTATTTTGATTCCGCGTAAAATGGCATCCTGCATTTGCTTATGTACTTGTACCTGCTTTCCTGAGATTCTGCTGAGCAGGTGAGAGAGTGACAGCAACACAGGCAGGTAAGCAAGCAAACTCCATAACGTGCGGTTCAAGATTATACCGAGTAGGACTTTGCTGTTGAAAGCCAGTTAAGCTTTAATGCGCGTCCAGAGTGTTAATACCATCAGGCTTGTATTTATCCTTTTCTGACATTCTCTGCTTCTAAGTAGCAGCATTGCAAGTTCGCCAAGCATGACCTTCTGACGAAACAACAAAGTCGGAAAGTGAGCCGCAACTCAGGCAATTGACATCAAACCAACCCCTTGGCTCACATTCATTCATACAGTATGAGAGATGGCCTTCATTGATTACTAACATGATTGGAGACTGCTTGGGTAACTTATGGCCATTACAAGATGCTGGCGTGGCTTCCAAGTTTAAGGGGCGAAGCACCTAACGACCTAGTTCAAGTCGCAACCAACCCTCCTCTTAGCTTACTTCACTGACTAGGACTTAAAAAGAGAGACCCGACCAGTATGCGATCCATTGTGCAATTGTATAAAGGCAACTGACCTTGAAGTTCAGTTCGATTCGATCTGAACTATTCATTTCAAATGATAAGAATGGGTCCAACAGAGAGATCTCTCCTTAGATTGGAGTTGGATTGAGTGATCAAAACTAGAAAAGTCATGCAAGTTTCGCGATTCTATTTGACACACGAATTTGCATCCCAGTAAAGCACACCCACATCTGGTCATGCAAGTCTACCCAGGCAACCGGCCTGGAGATAATGCCATATCAAACGCACCATCAACTGCTCTGAATAGTTGACGCGGTTGAGGAATTGAAGTGAACATAGTCGAGTTAACCTTAAGTCAAGCAAAGTGATTTTCTACAGAACCAAAAGTCCATATTCCACGCATGAAGCATTCCTATTTGACGAAGACTATGTTCTTGCCGCATAGATTTTTTTAAACTGATCAAAACTTAAAACAGACCATGAAGGATAATTTAACAGTCATGGCACTACCTGCTCTGCAACAGCCAGAGAAGAACCGACAAGAGCTCACTCCGCACGCCTGCGTTTCTTGGCAAGATTCTCAAAACCTGGTGGATATCATCAGAGGTGATCGGCTTCGATGGATCATAGGACTCCTACAGAGGAAAAGTAAGTACATTTAAGGCTGTTGCTACAGTAACCTCTGCTAGAAGGACAAACATCATGAGGAAATGGTAGTGAAGCAAGAATGTCCCAACACACGTTGCCTCCTGACAACTCTTCACCATGGAGTACATTGAGTTTCCAAGGTACACTCAAATCGAGCTTACCATTGAGTTTAAATGGCTTACCAGGAAATTACGCATCTCATCCTTCATGTCTGCAATGCCAGTCAAGATCTCCATCTTCTGCACATGACCTAACTTGTTCAATAAACTCTGTTCTACACCTTCCAGCTGCTGCATCTTTTCTTCCCTCTTCTGCTTAGCCATTTTCTCATATTCCATGATTGAGTCTTCCTTATCAAGCATAAAACTGATATTTTTCTGATTGTACATATCCATGCACCTTTCACACTTACAGAGGACATCCCTCCAACTTTTGGAGAGAAATAGTGGTTTGCAGTCTCTAACGGAGGATTGAAGATCCACATCAGAGCCAAAGAGACAACTGCCATGTTGAACATCCTCTTTCATGGGATTATTCGAGCACATACCAGTTGCAGAACTTTCGCCATTGCCAAGATTATCTTCATTAGAGATGCTTTGAGAACTTGTCACGAAATCAGTTTTACAAGAACTGTCATTCTCAACTTTCTCTGACCCAGAAATTGCAGGTGTTTGCATCAAAACATCTTTATCCTTCCTAGCATTTGGTATAGCATCACAGTGCCTCCTTGCCGCCATAATGGCTTGAGGATATCTTTTAAGAAAAGAACAATTAGCCGAGCATGATTGGCATATGAAATCCTCATACAAAGGCTCTCCCTCTTCATCACGAGGAATCTGCAAATTTGAGGAAGGGTACATAGTTAAGCGTTGCATATCATTCAATCTAAACAACTATAAAATATCAAAGTACAGGCATGAGAAATCTTTTCATGTACTTTTTCCATTTTTTCCTCCAAACGAAAGACTTCGTTGAAAGCTTAATTCTAAAGGTGGTGTTAATAAGAGAAGATTGGCTATTGCTTTCACTTGGTGGATACTACATTGAGGTTTTAAAGATGACATCAACCAGAGAGGAGTAGAACTTGAGAATCTAAAGATGGAAATCTCTAATTAGGTAAAGCAACATGAAAATAAGGTGAAAGTTCAGAAGATGCTGAACAACAGAAAACCAAAATGCAGTCGCTGTCCTACATCACATCACCAAAAATGGTACCTTGTTATGGTGAGTATAATTGGTGGCCAAACTACTACGTGGAGTGACGAAAACTTTTCAAATCTGCAAAATTACCTTCATATAGCAAAGATGCATTATGTTCTATGTACAATTCATAATTCTAAGGCTGCATTCACAAAAAATGCAGGACATCTCCAATAAAGCAGTCAAAGACAGCAATGATAATACTCCACCGAGAGAATTTTGACAGGCTATGGGTTGGCTCATAAGAACGGATAGAAATTTCATAGAAACTGATGAGAAAAAGGAAAGCTCCCAGGAGAAATTGTAGTGTAGGTACTCTACGGAACAGCAAAGGTACTGCATTATAACATAATAATACACATTCGTCCTGGTTCCCTGATCTTTGTGAAGAAACATGTGATGTTGACATCATGCTCAAAGATTATTCCTTTTTATAGATATATCATACTCAAAGATGATAAAGCGCATTAAATCATGTCAGCAACAACCCCATTAGTTACCTCATGAGATGATTCTAGACCAATATGCTCCTCATGAAACCAATCCTCGCATGCACAGCACTGTATCATCTCTACTTGATCTTCAACATCAGGATCAGGATAGGGCCGACCACACGTGCAGTATGAACCCTTAAAGTTGTGATTATATGAATTCTTGACATTTTCCACATCCTTGTTTGCAAAAAGCTTGCAGAAGAACTCTCCAAACTTTGAATTTCCACAATCACACCGAAAATTTCTTTTGGTCCACAGCTCCAAAATCTTGTGCAAATGGAAATAGGAGTGACATTTCCCATAGAAGGAATTAAAGAAACTCATTAAAAAGAGGCAAGTATAAGAGCAAGAAACAGCAAAAAGAAAAAAAATTACGCATTGTTTGTGTCTGCCGGAAAATAAACTCAGCCAGCATGGGAAATGCAGTTGTTACAGTTTCCACTTTTAATGAGCAGGTTAGTGCTCAATACAAGTCCCAAGTTTGCCGGGACATGCATGCAATCCCATATAACCCAATCTTTCTTCTCTTTTCCAAAAAATAGAGATGAAAATTGAAATTTAAGCTAAAAAAGAAAATAAAATATTGTTTGATAACATATGAAAATAAAAGGGCAGTATTCTTATCAATCATGGAATTTTGTATGATTTTATTTCTTCCTTGTAAATTTTATCGTTTAACCAATCAAGTAAGTCATTCTTACTTATCACATGAAGTACCTGAAGATGAGTTTGAGGAGCACAGAAGATGCAACTTATACTTCAGAAGTTGCAAATGTCTATTTTAGCAGTGAAAATCACTGCTCCAATAGGCCTACACCCTCTAGCCAAGGAAATTACCCTTCTGAATATCTAACACCAATGGGAAGCCAAACTCATGGAAAATCCACCATATTGCTACCAAAGAAATGGACCCAATGTATCTATTTCACTGCAAGCTTGAAGTTAGCTTTTCAAAACACCCCCCCCCTTCTCTCCCCCGCCCCCAAAAAAAACCAAAACACACACACACACCCCCCAAAAAAAAACCCAAAAAAAGAACCCATTTATACTTTATTCGTGAGTGTTAAGTACCGTGATATATATACATTGTGGGCCTGTTTCTCAATCACTCAAGCTATTTCAAAGAACGATTTATCTCATATTAGGAGTTTTAATCCCAACGCTCCTTCTCATCTTTGTTATGCTTGTGCATCATGCTACTATATATGTTTTATTACCTCACACCGTTTGTTTAATGCAGTTACATCAACATATCAGGTTGCAAATGTAAGAAACCGCTTTATGCCAAGGTGTTAAACAATATGATGTATACATTGTCATGTGTCTAAGGACAGCTTAAGCTTTTGGTAAAAAAGTTGTCGTCAAAAGAGCAAGTGAAAAAAAATTGAGTATATCAACATAGCAAGTCAAGCAAGCCAGAAACTCCAACAATATCATAGCCTAGAAGGAATTAGAGAGATACCTAATTCCAATGACTAAAGGAGGCAACCTCATAGGGACAATATTGGGAAAAGCAAGCAGAAACCAACATATTAATAAGCAGCCTAGTAGTGTAGTCCAAATTAAATGCCAAATGGTGTATTTAGGAAGTGAGTGGATGCCGTTTAAGTTCATCTCTAGCAGGTTAGACATGTTCTCCACAGTGAAAGCTGGGAACCTCGTGTCACATAAGCAAGTTACTGATTACAGAAAGGCATGTGGGAGCTTCTCTTACCAATGTCAAAAGAGAATAACCACATAACTTCGAAACGACATAGAATCACAAGTAAATTACTGCTCAAGAATATAATCTTTGTTCTTTACACTAGAAAAGGCAAGACAAACTGAAGTAGAATCCATATACACTAACGAAGTAATTTTACCATGATAAATCTCTAAAACTTCCAGGACAATATAAAAATAACTACCTCATGCCCATCATGACAAGACAAGCTGCAAGCTGTGCAAACTCCAGCATTTCCATCCGGCGTGCACGTCAAACATGAGAAAATGGCCTGCCTCTTCAAATAACCTTGGGAATATGTACAATCCTTACCCTCATCGCCACCCAATACCAAGTCCGCTTCCTTGCAAGAAAATGAACTCATGGAAAGTCAGTGATGAGAATGGATATTGCTAAATATTTAAAAGAAAACACTGCAGACCACAAAATTCTGATCCCTAATACAAACAGCAAACTAGGTAACATCAACAATTTCATGACTAGCATACCAATAACTCCGGGTAGATGATTAATTAGGTAAGCATATTTATCTGAAGCCACAAATCAGCCTTATTGCTTGGATAGACAAACTGCCCTCTAACCTGATCATCTAATGACGCAATTATGCATGATTCAGATTCTAAGGACCATGTTGAATTCTTCCATTCCACCAAACCGACATATGATACTAGATAAGTGCAGACTACAGCAAGTGGCTAGCATATATTTTCAAAAATCCTCTTTGGAAGCCTCGACTCTGGGAGCATAATAGAGGATTAATTACATAAGTATATCGATCTGGAGCCATAAAGCATCACATATTGTTCGAATAGCAAAACAATCCTCTAACTGGGACATCCCAAGGACCTAGCCACATTCCATTAAAACGATGTTCAATAATAGATATGTACCAACTACAGAAAGTGGCTAGCACATATTTTCCACCATCCAGCCTCAAGTCTGAGAGTTTTATAGCTAACGATTTTCCTTTTGACGTGACCCCAACATTGACCACAATATGCATCTCGATGCACAGAGCTCAACATTTTGCACCATTTGCAACATAGCTTTCTAGTTAGGATATAGAGGCCATAATATTCTTTCCATCAACCTATTTAGCTCTTTTAAAATGGTATTCTATGATCATAAACCTTATCGTGAAATAGCTAAATTCCAAGGGAAAAAGGTTGACATTATAGATTTTGTTCGTGATGACAATTAAGCACCTTAAAACTGTGTCCCTCCTAGTATCAAATATCTACTAAGTTTAGTTAACCAGACTGATTCATGGTATGACTATACTGGCAAAGTTAACAACTGAATAGATGCTGTCTGAAATAAATTAGATACAGCATTCTTAGAACATCACAGACCTGAGTGAAGTTGTCGATCAAGCAAAATAATTCCTTACACACACACACACACACACACACACACACACACACACACATATATATATATAGTACCATATATATAGTACCATATGTAGTTGACCAAATGTTTTTTTCCCCTTGGCTTCAAATAGTAATTGAAGTTTTACAAACTATGGACAAACAGGATAGTTCAGTGGCAAATGCCCCATCTCTCCTTTTGAAAAACACTATAATATCCAATAGTATAGGATCAATCATGCAAAAGGGTAACTCCCGAGAACCCTCAAATTTCTAATATTTCAAAGCCAATACATACTTGGCCGCTCGCCCAGAACTACTTCAATCAGTAGCCAGATTTTGCTCTTCCGATTCACTGGCTTGCATACCATTGAAAATGCTATAACCTCTATTAATCCTCAGTTTCCTCTATCTTCGTCTCAACGTGGCAGAAGTACCATTAACCAGCCAAAGATTAGAACTTGCCTATGCAGTCTCCCAAAACATGCATCACAGTGGCAATTAAAAGCAAGAGAAAGGAAATAGTCGAAACCATGGACGCAAAATCAGATGACCCCACGATCAAAACAACAGCTGATGATTTCGCACGAGTAGAGGAGAGAGAGCGAGACTCACCAATTCCTGTTCCTCCACGTCCTTGAGGTACTCCTGGATCGTGATGGTTTGCTCAGCTTCTTCCTCGAACGCACCGGCCATTTCCACTAGACGAAGCACATCAACGACCCGACATCAGCGAAATCACCCAAAATTCGATCCTCAACGACCCGTAAATCGAAGCGACTAACCCGAACAAGCAGTCGAAAGATAACTATCACCTTAAACGAATAAAAAAAAAGAGAACATTCCCCCGATCCTTAAAAACCAAACGGAAAAGGGGTGGCAAAAGAACAGAAACCTAAGATTGGGAAACAAAAGGTAGCGTAAGTTGCCGGGTGCCGCTCCCTGAGAGAATTTGCGAGGTCCGAATCGATGGATGACACGTAAACCGTTTGGGATCAGAGAAAAGAAAGAAAAGAAAAGGTGAAGATGGTGGAGTTTCCGGTTCGGAGAGAGAAGCGCGGGTTCTAGGGCTTTTTTATTTTGGGGGCGAGGGAGGAGGAGCGTACGGACATTTTCCCGCCATGTTGAGATGCGGGATGAGCATCTCACTTTGCGAAACTCAAAATCGGTTGCACCCTCGTTTCCCTCCAAACGTGAATTGCATCGTGGTCTGTCGATGTTTCGGTCGGAGGATCTGAAATCGCACCCTCTTTCGCTTTGCCCGAGGATGCGTTACAAGCAAACCTCGGATGGTTGCCCGAATATCGCACCACATTTTTAGTCCGTGCTTAATGGCTTCGTAAGCGTAGAAAGGGAATCGCTATTGATGATGTTAACGCATTCATTAAGCCGTTACCTTTGCCGTAGTGTGACGTAACAGATTTAATCCGATAGCTGATATAAGATTTGAGTGATCGGGTCACGATTAATGTAAAATCGACCGTAAAAACTCCCTACAGAGGCATATCTTCGAGCTCCGCATGAAAATCGTACATATCTAGCGGCATTCTCGCCTTTTATTTTAAAGGCGTTGAGTTTAGAAACTGAGTTGCTTAATATTCCAACTTTTCAAGGAGAGGGTAAGGAGGAATCGCGTTTTATTTTACTTTAAAAAGAAAATCTCATAGAGTTGCAATTTGTTCGGTCTTAACACGAGCATTTAATCTAAAGTGACTTTCGCTATAGTCGATAGTGACAAATTGCATCTTTGACTTTAAGTTACACACTGATAGACAATTTTATACCAAAGTCAAATGTGAAAATTTCTATATTAGAACACCGGCTCTAAGTCTCAATTCGCATCTCGCTTGGTCCATGAAATTAGATGCATATTCGATTGGGAAAAAAAAAAAAAGTCAGTGGAGTATCTCATGGAGTTAGAATTTACCTAACTAAATGTGGTGTGGCGTCAAAAATTTATCATATTAATTGACCTATGAATTTTGCATTATCATTGGACTCAACGTGTTGACTCCTCCACTTGGTTCTGATGCACCAACCAAAGCACCCGGAAAGAAGGAGCTAAAGGCAATAAATGTGGATAGTTTTTTCTTTCTTGTTTCCCACCTTCCACGATAATGAGAAAGAAACAACGGGCTTGTTTAGTTCAACATTTGGAAGGGACTTTGAGATTCCAAAATTCCTTGGCTAAATACAAATAGCGTCTGGTTCGTTTTTTATTCAATTTTGGGAAAATGCGGTTGCATTTCCAAATGTCCATAAATGCCTTTAGCCTAAAGCAGTTCTAGACGTACTTTGAAAAGTTGTAATTCTAGAATGCAACTATAATTATTTATTTATTATTTTTTAATATTTTTATTTTCTTCTTTCTTTTCTTTTCTCCTCCGACGACGGCCGCCCGATTATTGACCATGACATGCAGACTGGCAAGCTTGAGGCGAGCCTCATCGTTAGCCTCAAGCTTGGCCGAACCTCATCTGATCTAGCGAGGCCTCGAGCGAGCGAGGCTCGGTCTTGATCTCACTCAAGGCTAGCAAGGTTTGAGCAAGGTTGAGCCGAGCCTAGCCTGTGGCCGACGATAGGTTGAGAAGAAATTAGCAAAGGAAGAAGGAAAAAAAAGAGAAAAAAAAATTAAAGAAAGTAACTAAAAAATGGAATAATTATATATAGACAATAATTTTAATTCAAAAATTAAAAAAAAAATTAAAAAAATTGAATTATTTACAAAGGGTATTCTTTTTTACCAAATAATATTTACGTCAAAGTTGTTTTTCAATATGTTTTCAAAATACACTTTACCAAACACTATTTGTGTTTTGAAAATCTCTTTTAGCTTAAAGGTATTTGTATTTTTATAAGGATATTTCCCCTAAACTAAACCAAACAGGCCCAACCTTGAACCCATATTAATAAATATTCATGTCATGAATGACCTTCTCTTCCTACACGACAATACGACAATCTTCTAACTAGCGGAACACCAATCCATCATTCTCCTTTTAGAAGCTTCGTCCTTCTTCACCACCTTCTAAGGGCGTGTATGGCAATACTTTTGCTTTAGAAATCAACTTTTGGGTAGAAGTTGATTTTTCTATTTCTGCTCCTAAAGTTGATTTCTGAGTAAAGAAATGCATTTTATAACAAAACAAAATTTGTACTCCTAAAAGAAAAATTCATTTGGTAGTGGTTAGAAATTTGTACTTATGGAAAATTATTAACACAAAATCTTTTATGAAAAATTATTTATCTTAACCTAAAATGCATGTTACTTGGTAAAAATGAAATGCAAATACTGATGGATTTATGTTTCAATTATTTATGCGAATGAGCACAACTTTTATGGGAAAAATTGTATTGATGAATATGATGGTCGAGCTCTTATACCACCTTAAAAGCATAGGGAGTTTCGGTGCTTCCTAGCTTGTGCCTAGAGATGCCAAATGGGCGAGTTGGGTCGGGTTGAATGTGGTCCGACCCATATTGACCCATTTAATCAGTTTTGACCCATGTTCATATAGTACAAATTGAATGACCCATACCCAACTAGACCTGTATTACTTAAATACTTCTATATTTAACCAAATCATAGAATATTTGTTTCTTATAATTTATTAAGAAAAATGAAATTGCTAAAACGCTCTTATGCATTTGAAATTATTTTAATTTTTTAAAACATAATTTTTCTATTTTAAAAAATATTATTTGCTTTTTAAAAATAAAAAAATTACTATTTATTTTTTACTTCGACAGCATGAGACAACAATTTGATAAGTGGAAATGGGTGGTGGCAGTGGCGACAGGGGGTGGTGGCCAGCGGTCAGCAATAGTGGGATATGCCAGCAAGCGGCATCTAAGTGGCACGGACATGGACACGTGACAGGACACGACACGACACGACACGATATATCGACACATCATTTCAAAAAAATAAAAATTTTTGACAAGTGTGGACATGTTGTATGTTAACCATATTTTTATGTATATATGTCACATTATTTTTTATGATATTTTATAACAATGGAGATTTTAAAAAAATCTTAAAATAAAAGAAAATTTCTATCATGACTAGCCACTTTTAATGCCCCACGCTCTCTCTCCTCGGTCCTCTCACATCATCTTGCGTTTTTGTAGACTCTCTCCTCTCTCTCAGACTCTCATTACTTTTTGAAAAAATCATCACACTTCCCAAGCTCTCTCTCCTTTGTCCTCTCTTCTTCCCCACGATATCTATCTGCTCTGTCTTTACTTTTTTAAACACACACGTCTCATCTCTCTCCCCTCTCTATTTGGAGAGGCTAATGACCCGAGATGATGACCATGATTTTGACTACCTCATCTCTTCTTCGATGCTCTGTTGCTCTGTCCTCCGCCACTCGTTCACTGTCTGCTCCGACGCACATGAAGTTCATCTCTGCTCGGACTCTCGCTGCTCGCTTTCTACTTGTTGCTGCCTCCTCTTCCACCTACAACTTTGCTCTCCCATCTTCTACTCCAGATCTACTGTTTCCTTGCCCTCCGACGCCCTTCGACACCCACCTCCCCTCTCCTCATTTGTGCTTTTTCCTACCCTCCTTCCTCATTGACTTGCACGTCCGTAGTGTATCGCTACATTGACCATGTGTCGGACGCATGTCAAAGCGTGTTGGGTGTTGGAAAAAATAGTCGCACACGTTAACGTATCGGGAGAAATACGTAACACCATTTGTTGTAATAAAAAAAACAATGACATGGAGAAGGCAATAATAATATTTGATATAGAACGAGCCAATGTACAATCTTTACAAATAAAGATTACAAACAAATAAACTTGTTAAATTCTGTAAAATCAGAAAAAGATTAGATAAGAGGTGAGGTACGGCTAATCGAATCTCCTTAAAGTGATTAGTTCTTGCCAATGGTGCTAAGCAGTTTCACGAACTATGCCTCCTAAGATACAACACCTCGAACCTGTTTGTATCAGCACTATACGAACATGACTCTATCAAACACTTCTCAAAATCAGCACACCTGGAGGACGATTATGAGAGAACTAGAGGAATGCACTTGGAGTTGTGAATTTTCCGTTCTGATTCTGAACTTCTGAATTTATAAACCGGAAAAACGTCGGTTACACCGACATTAATCCACATCGTAATCAATGATATTAATTCACATCGTAATCGACGACATTAATTCACGTCGTAACCGACGACATTAATTCACGTCGTAGCCGACGACATTAATTCACGTCGTAACCAACGACATTAATTGAGCCATTAACCTATCAATTACAACAATCCCCTACATAATGGCTCAACAGACCTAAGACTTGAGGAATTCCAAGTGTGCCTGTGGAAATACATTGCATCAATATAGGTAGCTTTCGCTTTGAACCTTCTTTAGTAAAAGCCTATCGGACATACTTAACCAGTCGGTGAACTTAGTCTTGAACCGCCAGTTGTTTGTATAAGCCCAGACAATAGACCTCACACAAAGTATCTCCGAATCAAGATTGGTTCTCGGTTGCGTTCATTCTTTCGACCCTGAAACTCTCAGGATTCATGTGTGCTTTAAAAATTCAGCCTTTAAATATTTTCATAGAGTTCACTAGCTCCACACATATAGGTGCATTCCTTATTAAATGTATCCTACCATACCTTATTAGGATGTTAAAATCCAAGCTATAGGAATCATTAAACGCATAGCGTAACCTTAAAACGCTGTAGGAAGTACTGTTGCATCATAGGAATAGGAGACAATGCTCACTCTAGAGTTTCCGAAATTTACATTGTCCTATTAAACCTATTCCATGGGATCTCCAATCACATAGGTTAGGTTTCCACCTCAGAATCTCTTTATGGGTTAAGACTTGTAACCTCATCCCTCATCGCAGTTTACTTGCTCTCTCAGCCAATAAATCTTTTTGTCATGGATCTACAATATTTCCTTTTGACTTCATAAAGTCCAAATAAATTATGCCATACAGAGCAACTGCCTTATGGTATTAGTTTACAAACGAATGTGCCTAGACTTCCGTCATATATCCACATTATGTTGCATTGCAATAGTTTGCTTAATTGTCGGCAATGAATGCATCTATGGCAGGCATAGGTTTTGACCACAAACGTAATATCTCTAAAACTGTCAAAACCACTCTGCTTCTTTCAGCAGCTTCCAAAGCAATAAACTCGATTCCATCACTCGAGCGCACTATTAAAGTTTTGCTTTGAGGATTTCCCATGATACCACGACAACCCTCCTAGTGTGAAACACATATTTGCTACTCAATTTTGATTCCTCAGAATTCCGAAATCCAATTGGGCGTCACTATAGCCTTTCATAAAGCCTGTTCAGACACAGTGGGATATTGACCGCGTATTATAGAATATAGACATTGGTACTCCTCTTTGTTCTCAACAGGCGTGTCGCGCCGTAATAGCTCTGCCAGTACTTTCAAAAGCGATCCATGCTTTGTGACCGGAGGATTGCTTGTATATCTGCTCATCGTGTGTGTCAAGGTAATTGTGTTGGGGGGGGAAAAAATATATTTTTGCTGGCATACCTTACATGGGAGTTCACTAGGTCCCATTGGGGCGAGCGTTCTAGGTTGTCGTGAGCCGGGGAGAATTGGGATTAGAATGGTCTCTAGGAAGGAGAGTTGTCTCTAGGGGAGAGGCGCTATGCGCCGGGGCGAAGGCCGCCGCGGGGCGGCGAGCGGCCGGCGCAAGCGTCAGCTAGGGGCGAGCGGCCTGTGCGCCTTATTAGCGCCCGCCC
>JAGVVM010008255.1:0-17483 GCA_019149425.1 Psidium friedrichsthalianum | reverse complement strand
GCTCAAAAGAGTCCCTTTTGGTAAGCCTTTGACCCAGCCTACATTATGGTCCTAATCAAGACCTCCAGATTGGCTTGATCGTACCAATTGCGAGATTACTCAGACTCTTGCTGAATGCGATGATGGTGAGATTGAGTGATTCCTTTTCAATCCTGCAATTAGGATAAACAGCCTTTTTTGAGAGTGAGAGAAAGCCCTTTCGAACTGAAGTCCCCCATTCAAATTACATTCGAGGTGTTCATACTATGATAACCTCCTTGAGCAGAATTGGTAATGCGAACTTGATAAAATAGTTATGCATGATCCACATTTTGATTGATTGCATCATAAGTTATTACACAGACTGCTTCTAATCATTGTAACCTAGCCGAATAGTTTTGCATGAACCGACGAACTCATTGATGAAAATGCTTGCACATGTTACCTATGACACTGCTTGACAGGTAACACGTTCTCGATGTTCGAGTTACCTTCCGAGGTCTCGAAATTCATCCAAGGATTATTGATGAACAAGCCTTGCTAGAAGTGCTCGCCAGGCAATCTTTCAAGCTCTTAGGTAAGTATATCTTCAACCTGAACTCTTCAAAAGAATGAATTCTTATGATTGTCAAGGCACTCAAATCCATTGCGGCACATACAGGTATCCACCTTCTTCAGTGAAGCGTGATTTTTATGAAATACATGTCACATTAGCATTAGTTAGTCTATGTGCATGATTATACTTCGAGTGAAAAGACAGGTATGACCCAGTCAGCTTGTTTTTTCTCTTAGCCATTAACTCAGGAGATCCAGATAAGTTTTCTGAACCCTTTTCAACTTGAAGGATTTACCAAACTTTAACTACTCATTTTGATTTTCCTCACTCAACTCATGATCGACCTGCTCTCATGAGATATTCATTAATTCACGACCGACCTGCTCTCGTGTTTTTGATCTTTATTTGGTTCATGATTGACCTGCTCTCGTGATACCTCTATCCAACTCATGATCGACATGCTCTCATGAGTTATTCATCAGTTCACGATCGACCTGCTTTCGTGTTCTTGATCTTTATCTTCATTCAATTCACGATTGACTTGCTCTCGTGTCCTTGATCTTTGTTTGGTTCATGATCGACCTGCTCTCATGATACCTCTGTCCAACTCATGATCGACCTGCTCTCATGAAATCTTTATTAAGTTCATGATCAACCTGCTCTCGTGTTCTTGATCTTTGTCAAATTACAATCGACATGCTCTTGTGATTTTGGCCTATCTCTACCGACTCATGGTGACCCGCTAAAACGATGGTGGTCCCAAGAGACAGAAGGTAGGCCCCAATACCTTGAGATCCTCGTGAAATCAAGGGGATCATCAGCATCATAAGGTATATGTTGAGACAGGTATCGCATATGTGGTTCGTGGGCAGATTTCTCTGATCCATTTCTTTGGTCATGTTATTTATAGTTCTGCATATCATTCATCATTTTCCCTGCGTAGAAAATGGGATTAAAACCCCAACAAAAAATTCATTCATCATCTGCATTGTCAAAATTTAGGTTTAATTTTGGTCTTTGAGCGAAACCTCTGCGAGCCTCCACTCAAAGAGGGGCAGCTGTTGACACCTAAATTTTGGTTTTTTACTTTTTATTATTTTTTATTATTTTTTATTATTTTTTATTTTTCATTACACAAAATTTGAGAATTAGTTCTCACCAAAAATATTTCACCATCTATCGCATATTTATTTCCTCTGCATTTTGTCTCGACGACGACGTCAAGAAATTCGAACTTCGTGATGCTAAATGACCTTCTTAATGTAATGGACTTCATCATGTTGTAATCTTCGTCAAAAGTGTCAACCGAGCGACTGAGATCTGAATGCCAATGGCATGGCTTTCGTTTCGATTCTTTGCTCTTGCGCCATGGGCGAAAGCACTTAGACATGTTGGCTACATTTACGTGAATATCATGCGAGAAAGAAGATCATTTTTGAAGAGCGTCGTCTTCGTATCCATAAGGTCTAACTCATGGCGTTTCATGCAAAAGTAATATAATGCAAATCACTCATTGGATACGATGCAGGGGAAATGATATATGCTCTCAATGACAAATTTTAATGGAAGTCCTCCACTTTGTCGCAAAAAAAAAAAAAAGGAAAGGCTGACAATGAAAAGCTTCTGAACTGGCACGACGTGGCTGAGCAGAATCATGATATGCAGTTAATGGATTTTCCTCGATAGCAGATTCTTAGCCGAGCAGGTAAACAACATTAAGAAGATTTCTGAATATGTAGCTCAGCTGAGAAGAGTGAGCAAAGGACACGGTTGTTAGACCAAATCATCAGTACACAGAGGGAATCCAATGAGGTTCACCGAAAGGAGAAAAAAGGGGGTCGGCCACAATAGGAGCTCCACTTCTTCCTCCTCTCTCCTGACCACAACACGACCATGATCGTCATTAACAACAACAAAAAAAGGGAGGACAGACATAAGTGCAGGATGTGGGAAGGAGACAATGGCTAGTTGTTGCTTTCGGTGGAAAGAATAAGGGAAATAGTCAGCAGTTTTTCATCCTCTTTTCCTTTTTATGTCAAAGCCCATCTCCTTTTTCACGTTCTCAAAAAGGAACCCTAGACTCTTCTACGGCTAAGAAAGAGAGACTGCCCATGACAGAAACAAAGATCGAAGTGGCGGACGCCATCATCTGTTCCTTGAGCGCATATGTGGCAAAGCCTAGATCGGGCAGTGATTGGACCACAGAGCAGAGGGACTCCAAGAGGTGACCCAGGAGCTGTTGCAGCCGAGAGGCAAGGCCGAAGAGGGCGTCGGCGAACTCCTCGAAGAAGATGAGGAGGGCGTGCTTGAGGGTGAGTGGGAGGTCAATCGTCTCTATTGCGTGCGACTGCTCAATTGCCTTACGATCCGCTCAATGGACGACTCTTCGGTTGCTTTGGCTCCTTCAAAAGTTGGGACCCAAACAGAAGACACTATGAGTCTCGACTCTGCGACTACTTCATTTTTCCTTGTATTAGCAAATAACTAACTGATTGTGACAGTAACTTGTTCTATTCCCTGCTATTTTTCTTTTTCAAATAGCATCTATTGATTAATCGTCTAGAATGTTTGGTACCTTGCAAACTGTTGATAACCAGGAAAATGGGAGAAGGAAAGGTGGTGGTTGGGGGGTGTTGGAAAAGTAGAGAGTTTTCTAATTGTCAAATGGGAAATGATACCAGTACCTCCCTGTTTGATTAATAACATGGCTTCTAAATGAATCCTTCTGAAGGCTTCTTGGTTTTAAAACCTAGATCAGAGCTCCTATAAGCTGCATTATTTTCTTGCCAATGCCTATTACAAGCCCTCTAAAATAGTTCAGAGTTGCTCAGCCCAAAGAATATTTATGATTGAACATAGTGGAAGACTGAAGAAGAATATATGTTTTAGTAGCTGCTCTCATGTTTATAAATCTACGATTTTCCTGTGCACATCTCAATGGGTAAATAAGCCTAACTGATTGTGACAGTAACTCGTTCTATTCCCTGCTATTTTGTTGTGGCGATTAAAAAGGCATTAGTATTGTAGTCGTCATGTGCTAATTTCACTTGGAATTTTTCCTTGCACCAAACAAGTTGTTATGTGCTCTATTTAGCCATCTGTTCCGACAGAATGAAGGAAATGAACTTAGAGTTGATGTCAGACTTTTTATCTATGAATCTGTAGCTTCTAGGTATTTGTTTTGTCCACCATTTTGTTAGTTGCAGTATAATGACAATGGATTTAACTTGGTGCTCTGCTTCTTTTCTGCTTGTCGTTGAGTTTACATTAGCTTTTGGGTATATGTTTTGTCCACTATTTAAGCAAAAATGTCTGCTAATCATGGTATTGGAATTGTTGCTGGTTAATAGATGTGTTCAAATAGAAAGAGGACAAGATCTGTTGCGTGGGAACACTTTAAAAGGACAAATGATAACTAAGATAAAGCTGAATGTATATATTGTGGGGCACTCATTGGCTGTTCTAGTGGCCAAGGGACCAGTGGGATGCATAATCATTTAGCTAGATGCAAGGAATATCCATATGCAAATGTGGAGAAAAGGCAAAAAAGTTCATCGGGTAAAATTGTTGGGGTTGGTAGTTCTACTTTATCTGGACCATGGAAACTGGACCAATATGCTGGTCGAAAAGATCTAGCAGCTATGTTCATTATCGGTGAATTACCTTTCAAGTTTGTGGAAAATGAGCGATTTTGGCGATTTGTGAGTAGAATCCAGCCGAAGTTTTTAATCCCCTCAAGAAACACATTGAGGCAAGACTGTTATAAGTTATACTTGGAGGAAAGAGACAAATTGAAGAAATATTTCTCCGATACATCTCCAAGAGTCTGTCTTACAACAGACACATGGACCTCTTGTCAAAATTTAAGTTACATGTGTCTCTCCGCTCATTTTGTAGATGCTAATTGGAAGTTGCAGAAGAAACTTTTGAATTTTTTATCAAATCTCTAGATATTCTGGTGAGATCATAAGAAAGTAGTTGAGAGATGCTTGACTAGTTGGGGGATTAAAAACATTTTTTCTATTACTGTGGATAATGTGAGCTCAAATGACTTGGGAGTTCGGTATTTGAAAAAGAGACTTAACTATTGGAATTCTTTAATATTGGCAAGTGAGTTACTTCATGTGAGATGTTGTGTACATATATTGAGTTTGATTGTGATAGAGGGGTTAAAGGATATAGATAATTCAATTGTTAGAATACGCTCGGCTGTGCGTTATGTGATGTCATCCCCTTCGAGGATGCAAAGGTTTAAAAAGTGCATTGAGGTAGAGAATATCAAGTCTAAGAGTCTTATACGTTTGGATGTAGAGACTTGTTGGAACTCAACATACATGATATTGGAAGCGGCGTTGAAGTTTCAAAAAGCATTTGTCTTGTTAGAAATTGGTGATAGCAAATTTGTTGAAGAGCTTTGCAAGATAAGAGGGTTGCCTACTTGTGATGATTGGGAATATGCCCGCCTCTTTCTTCCTTTCTTGAAGTTGTTCTACGATACAACTTTAAAATTATCAAGGTCTTCTTATGTTACTAGTAATGATATGGCGAAAAATGTCTTTGGTGTTTTATACGATGATTCAAAGATATTGTGACAATGAGGACAAGAGTTTGCAGGATATGGCCAAGAGAATGAAGACCAAATTCAATAAGTATTTTGGTAATGTGAACAACATTAATCTAACATTGTTCATTGCTTGCATACTTGACCCTCGACATAAGTTGGAGTATGTGAAATGGATGATTAATCACGTCTATGAAAGCACGCGAGTGGAAAAATTATGAGATAGAGTAACAACATCTATGATGTTATTGTTCGAGCAATATTGCACTGCATATACCAGTGCAATATTGCTCGAACAATAACATCATAGATGTTGTTACTCTATCTCATAATTTTTCCACTCGCGTGCTTTCATAGACGTGATTAATCATCCATTTCACATACTCCAACTTATGTCGAGGGTCAAGTATGCAAGCAATGAACAATGTTAGATTAATGTTGTTCACATTACCAAAATACTTATTGAATTTGGTCTTCATTCTCTTGGCCATATCCTGCAAACTCTTGTCCTCATTGTCACAATATCTTTGAATCATCGTATAAACACCAAAGACATTTTTCGCCATATCATTACTAGTAACATAAGAAGACCTTGATAATTTTAAAGTTGTATCGTAGAACAACTTCAAGAAAGGAAGAAAGAGGCGGGCATATTCCCAATCATCACAAGTAGGCAACCCTCTTATCTTGCAAAGCTCTTCAACAAATTTGCTATCACCAATTTCTAACAAGACAAATGCTTTTTGAAACTTCAACGCCGCTTCCAATATCATGTATGTTGAGTTCCAACAAGTCTCTACATCCAAACGTATAAGACTCTTAGACTTGATATTCTCTACCTCAATGCACTTTTTAAACCTTTGCATCCTCGAAGGGGATGACATCACATAACGCACAGCCGAGCGTATTCTAACAATTGAATTATCTATATCCTTTAACCCCTCTATCACAATCAAACTCAATATATGTACACAACATCTCACATGAAGTAACTCACTTGCCAATATTAAAGAATTCCAATAGTTAAGTCTCTTTTTCAAATACCGAACTCCCAAGTCATTTGAGCTCACATTATCCACAGTAATAGAAAATGTTTTTAATCCCCCAACTAGTCAAGCATCTCTCAACTACTTTTCTTATGATCTCACCAGAATATCTAGAGATTTGATAAAAAATTCAAAAGTTTCTTCTGCAACTTCCAATTAGCATCTACAAAATGAGCGGAGAGACACATGTAACTTAAATTTTGACAAGAGTCCATGTGTCTGTTGTAAGACAGACTCTTGGAGATGTATCGGAGAAATATTTCTTCAATTTGTCTCTTTCCTCCAAGTATAACTTATAACAGTCTTGCCTCAATGTGTTTCTTGAGGGGATTAAAAACTTCGGCTGGATTCTACTCACAAATCGCCAAAATCGCTCATTTTCCACAAACTTGAAAGGTAATTCACCGATAATGAACATAGCTGCTAGATCTTTTCGACCAGCATATTGGTCCAGTTTCCATGGTCCAGATAAAGTAGAACTACCAACCCCAACAATTTTACCCGATGAACTTTTTTGCCTTTTCTCCACATTTGCATATGGATATTCCTTGCATCTAGCTAAATGATTATGCATCCCACTGGTCCCTTGGCCACTAGAACAGCCAATGAGTGCCCCACAATATATACATTCAGCTTTATCTTAGTTATCATTTGTCCTTTTAAAGTGTTCCCACGCAACAGATCTTGTCCTCTTTCTATTTGAACACATCTATTAACCAGCAACAATTCCAATACCATGATTAGCAGACATTTTTGCTTAAATAGTGGACAAAACATATACCCAAAAGCTAATGTAAACTCAACGACAAGCAGAAAAGAAGCAGAGCACCAAGTTAAATCCATTGTCATTATACTGCAACTAACAAAATGGTGGACAAAACAAATACCTAGAAGCTACAGATTCATAGATAAAAAGTCTGACATCAACTCTAAGTTCATTTCCTTCATTCTGTCGGAACAGATGGCTAAATAGAGCACATAACAACTTGTTTGGTGCAAGGAAAAATTCCAAGTGAAATTAGCACATGACGACTACAATACTAATGCCTTTTTAATCGCCACAACAAAATAGCAGGGAATAGAACGAGTTACTGTCACAATCAGTTAGGCTTATTTACCCATTGAGATGTGCACAGGAAAATCGTAGATTTATAAACATGAGAGCAGCTACTAAAACATATATTCTTCTTCAGTCTTCCACTATGTTCAATCATAAATATTCTTTGGGCTGAGCAACTCTGAACTATTTTTAGAGGGCTTGTAATAGGCATTGGCAAGAAAATAATGCAGCTTATAGGAGCTCTGATCTAGGTTTTAAAACCAAGAAGCCTTCAGAAGGATTCATTTAGAAGCCATGTTATTAATCAAACAGGGAGGTACTGGTATCATTTCCCATTTGACAATTAGAAAACTCTCTACTTTTCCAACACCCCCCAACCACCACCTTTCCTTCTCCCATTTTCCTGGTTATCAACAGTTTGCAAGGTACCAAACATTCTAGACGATTAATCAATAGATGCTATTTGAAAAAGAAAAATAGCAGGGAATAGAACAAGTTACTGTCACAATCAGTTAGTTATTTGCTAATACAAGGAAAATGAAGTAGTCGCAGAGTCGAGACTCATAGTGTCTTCTGTTTGGGTCCCAACTTTTGAAGGAGCCAAAGCAACCGAAGAGTCGTCCATTGAGCGGATCGTAAGGCAATTGAGCAGTCGCACGCAATAGAGACGATTGACCTCCCACTCACCCTCAAGCACGCCCTCCTCATCTTCTTCGAGGAGTTCGCCGACGCCCTCTTCGGCCTTGCCTCTCGGCTGCAACAGCTCCTGGGTCACCTCTTGGAGTCCCTCTGCTCTGTGGTCCAATCACTGCCCGATCTAGGCTTTGCCACATATGCGCTCAAGGAACAGATGATGGCGTCCGCCACTTCGATCTTTGTTTCTGTCATGGGCAGTCTCTCTTTCTTAGCCGTAGAAGAGTCTAGGGTTCCTTTTTGAGAACGTGAAAAAAGGAGATGGGCTTTGACATAAAAAGGAAAAGAGGATGAAAAACTGCTGACTATTTCCCTTATTCTTTCCACCGAAAGCAACAACTAGCCATTGTCTCCTTCCCACATCCTGCACTTATGTCTGTCCTCCCTTTTTTTGTTGTTGTTAATGACGATCATGGTCGTGTTGTGGTCAGGAGAGAGGAGGAAGAAGTGGAGCTCCTATTGTGGCCGACCCCCTTTTTTCTCCTTTCGGTGAACCTCATTGGATTCCCTCTGTGTACTGATGATTTGGTCTAACAACCGTGTCCTTTGCTCACTCTTCTCAGCTGAGCTACATATTCAGAAATCTTCTTAATGTTGTTTACCTGCTCGGCTAAGAATCTGCTATCGAGGAAAATCCATTAACTGCATATCATGATTCTGCTCAGCCACGTCGTGCCAGTTCAGAAGCTTTTCATTTGTCAGCCTTTCCTTTTTTTTTTTTTTGCGACAAAGTGGAGGACTTCCCATTAAAATTTGTCATTGAGAGCATATATCATTTCCCCTGCATCGTATCCAATGAGTGATTTGCATTATATTACTTTTGCATGAAACGCCATGAGTTAGACCTTATGGATACGAAGACGACGCTCTTCAAAAATGATCTTCTTTCTCGCATGATATTCACGTAAATTGTAGCCAACATGTCTAAGTGCTTTCGCCCATGGCGCAAGAGCAAAGAATCGAAACGAAAGCCATGCCATTGGCATTCAGATCTCAGTCGCTCGGTTGACACTTTTGACGAAGATTACAACATGATTGAAGTCCATTACATTAAGAAGGTCATTTAGCATCACGAAGTTCGAATTTCTTGACGTCGTCGTCGAGACAAAATGCAGAGGAAATAAATATGCGATAGATGGTGAAATATTTTTGGTGAGAACTAATTCTCAAATTTTGTGTAATGAAAAATAAAAATAATAAAAATAATAAAAAATAATAAAAAGTAAAAAACCAAAATTTAGGTGTCAACAGCTGCCCCTCTTTGAGTGGAGGCTCGCAGAGGTTTCGCTCAAAGACCAATTAAACCTAAATTTTGACAATGCAGATGATGAATGAATTTTTTTGTTGGGGTTTTAATCCCATTTTCTACGCAGGGAAAATGATGAATGATATGCAGAACTATAAATAACATGACCAAAGAAATGGATCAGAGAAATCTGCCCACGAACCACATATGCGATACCTGTCTCAACATATACCTTATGATGCTGATGATCCCCTTGATTTCACGAGGATCTCAAGGTATTGGGGCCTACCTTCTGTCTCTTGGGACCACCATCGTTTTAGCGGGTCACCATGAGTCGTAGAGATAGGCCAAAATCACAAGAGCATGTCGATTGTAATTTGACAAAGATCAAGAACACGAGAGCAGGTTGATCATGAACTTAATAAAGATTTCATGAGAGCAGGTCGATCATGAGTTGGACAGAGGTATCATGAGAGCAGGTCGATCATGAACCAAACAAAGATCAAGGACACGAGAGCAAGTCAATCGTGAATTGAATGAAGATAAAGATCAAGAACACGAAAGCAGGTCGATCGTGAACTGATGAATAACTCATGAGAGCATGTCGATCATGAGTTGGATAGAGGTATCACGAGAGCAGGTCAATCATGAACCAAATAAAGATCAAAAACACGAGAGCAGGTCGGTCGTGAATTAATGAATATCTCATGAGAGCAGGTCGATCATGAGTTGAGTGAGGAAAATCAAAATGAGTAGTTAAAGTTTGGTAAATCCTTCAAGTTGAAAAGGTTTCAGAAAACTTATCTGGATCTCCTGAGTTAATGGCTAAGAGAAAAAACAAGCTGACTGGGTCATACCTGTCTTTTCACTCGAAGTATAATCATGCACATAGACTACTAATGCTAATGTGACATGTATTTCATAAAAATCACGCTTCACTGAAGAAGGTGGATACCTGTATGTGCCGCAATGGATTTGAGTGCCTTGACAATCATAAGAATTCATTCTTTTGAAGAGTTCAGGTTGAAGATATACTTACCTAAGAGCTTGAAAGATTGCCTGGCGAGCACTTCTAGCAAGGCTTGTTCATTCAATAATCCTTGGATGAATTTCGAGACCTCGGAAGGTAACTCGAACATCGAGAACGTGTTACCTGTCAAGCAGTGTCATAGGTAACATGTGCAAGCATTTTCATCAATGAGTTCGTCGGTTCATGCAAAACTATTCGGCTAGGTTTACAATGATTAGAAGCAGTCTGTGTAATAACTTATGATGCAATCAATCAAAATGTGGATCATGCATAACTATTTTATCAAGTTCGCATTACCAATTCTGCTCAAGGAGGTTATCATAGTATGAACACCTCGAATGTAATTTGAATGGGGGACTTCAGTTCGAAAGGGCTTTCTCTCACTCTCAAAAAAGCTGTTTATCCTAATTGCAGGATTGAAAAGGAATCACTCAATCTCACCATCATCGCATTCAGCAAGAGTCTGAGTAATCTCGCAATTGGTACGATCAAGCCAATCTGGAGGTCTTGATTAGGACCATAATGTAGGCTGGGTCAAAGGCTTACCAAAGGGACTCTTTTGAGCCAAGGCTATTGACAAAAAGTCTTCATCGTTTGCTCCAGGTTTACAGTCAAGAACCCTGCAAAAATGAGAGAGAAATGTTTTTGCTCGTACCTTTTCGAGCGATGCTTAAAGTCTTTCAACTCTACGTTAATTCAAGCGCCTTAATCAGAAAAGACTTACACGGGTTATGACGTAGGTTAGGATTGGGGACCAAGGAAGTAAAAAGATTATTTTGGCCAGAAAACATATGAGGTGAGCTTGAGCTGGCGATCATTGCATCTTTTGTCACAAGTCTTGGCCTTCTAGAACAGTCCTCAAAGAATACCATCATTGTCTGAGGATGGTATCCACTTCTGCTGGTACCATTGTCGCTTCCGAACGGTGTAAACTTCAATCGTATATTTTGCAATCTGACTCCTTTAATGAATTTCCTCTTGCAATCAAATCCCATTGGGGATTTACCGAAGGAGATAGTAAGTCTTCACTGAGTTTCAAAGACATTCACAAATAAATATTGATTCGAATGGGCATTGCCTTGCTTTTGACTGGCACTTTCTTTTTTCATGCCCAAGGACTTGCTTTTCTTCTGTTGGTCCCACCTTTTGCCTTTTTGTCTTTTCTATTCTGTTTAGAAAAAAAATTTCCAAAAATTATGCCATATACACATGTATATTTAAAATTTGGCATACTGGAGGAGTCGACTCAGGAACTCTTCGTAGACCTATTTCCTTTAGTTCTTCTGCCTTGAGATAGTGCCATCTTCGTTTTGGAATAAGCAACGATCACCAACGAGGGTTTTCAAGAAACGAATATGTAGGCTCAATTGGGCAATGCAAAGGATAAAAGTGTATTGGATAGAGAAACGAATGCTTTTCGTCATTTTAAGGCACTTGAATCACCGTACGAGGTTGAAAGCAAAGAATCGCTCGAAAATTGATGTTTGTCCGAGCAAGAAAATTTCTAACCATTTACCTCGTGCTATTGCTGAGACTACCTTTATTTGGCCCCGATATGGGGTGGTTCTTGATAGGGGTTTCGAAATAAAATCGCCGCTCGAATGTGTTTATCAATAGTCACCTGCAGTGTTTAGGATAGAGAAATGATCGCCTCCTTCCCTTCGGCTATTGTACCTTTTGCGGGAAAACCCATTGCCTTAGAGAATGCGGAAACTATTTTGCACACTACTCTCCATGGATTAAAATGTAGGACGTGTGTGGAAATGGTTTGCCTTTCATCAACCTGTCATGGCCCATTCTACACATTCGACGCATCATATACAGTTTATACTCCAAGTCAGAATTGGCAAATTAAACATGCAAAAGAGTCAGGCGTGAATTAGGGCATGTGTAAGCATGATGCAGATGTGACAATTTTTAGCATCACTTGTGTTTCCAGAATGGGAGGATTTGAATTGCCCTGGACATGTGGACGGATCGAGCAGATTGAGAGTCTACTCCATAAATTGAGGAGCGGCTTATCTTGATTTGATGCATTTAGGCTTGTTTAATGTTAACAACTGTCCTGGCCGTCGATCGAACGCCCCTGTGATAAAGGGAGCAGAAAGGGTATTCTTGAGATCAGATGAGTTAAAAAGGACATACTCTCCTTTTCAATTCAGGATTTGCCATCACTTTGCCCCATTTTCATCAAAATAGATTTTATCAGATGATGTCAATTTTGCCCCTTGGAGTCGTCTCCTTTGTCACGTTAGTGTAAAATTTCCTGTTAAGAGGAAAGAACACGTGTTATCCAGTATTGGAATGGATAAAAATCGGAAACGATACTGGTTTACCCTTCAATCTTGAATGCCTTGCATGACCCTTTTATCAACTTCGCTGGGCTGAGTTTCCCTCGACTTCTGTTGGGCACTTCACCATTAGGACCAAGGTCGTGACAAAGTATTGACTTTGGTCTCGTTTCGTTGAGTATCCTTGTTCCTCTCTACAAAAGGAAATGTGCAAAAAATTGTATTATTTATTCGTAAGACTTGCAACATTTTCTCACCCTTAGAGATCGAACTTGGATCGTTCGGACCACCGTCATCTCCCCTGGCATCTGGACCACGAGGCCATAGGCATCTATGGAGGTTCTATTTTAATCGTTGATCTTCAAGGTGATGCGGTCTTGTTGCATTAGGCAACTTCACATCGCGGTGTCTTTCAAGGTAATTTATAACCCCTGGTAAAAATGGAATAAATCAATTCAGGACTCGAGGTAATTATGGATAAATTAGAATGATACAGAATTACCCATCTTTGAGGTTGCTCGGATCTTTCGATTGCATTTTTCCTTATTTGAAACCGTCCATTCAATAGCAACATCCATGAATTGATTTGCCTCAGTTTCGTTCAACAATTATGATTGTGCTCTCGAGACAGTTTACAAACTCCTGAGACATGGAAGGATTCAACTTAGAGTTGGAGTAATTGAGGGTAAATTGAAACGATACAGAATTACCCTTCGAGCTTGCGCAGATTTTAGTCGTAATTAATTTTGTCTTCAGTTCGGTGCAGCAAAGGACCTGAGCATTTGATAGTCGGAAAGAAGATCACTACTCTTGATTTAATGCGAGACATTTATAAAAACTGAAAATATTCCACGCAAGGAAGTAAAATATATGCGTTTATTTAAAATCGGCTCTGCTTCCTTTTTGGGGCTCTCCAATGATCAGTCAGCTTCATTCTGAGTCTGGTATGCATCGGACATGTTGAAGGACTCATGATCACTGACTTTGAAGTGCAAGCTCCGTATACACTTCAGAGCCCTGGTGCTTCATCACCCTCAATCAGGTTGATCATGGCGGAGAGCTCGTCACCTACGCCACTTGTTTGGTGGTGATACATCCCCTCTTTCTCGGGAGGCATCGATATTGATCCCGTAGGGTTGGTCTTTTCGTACCCTCCTCCAATAGAACTTGATCCTGTTATGAACTGATCTAACTCACCTCTTAAACGGGCATTTTCGATTCTCAGATACTGCCTTTCATCGAAGGTGAGGAGGCCATTGCAGTTGGAGCAGGTGGCGGAGTCGAAAGCTTCCTTATACTTCTTGTTCTCTTCTCGGAGTTTTTCATTTTCAGCTCTCAGGAACTCAACTTCATGGCGCTCATGTTGAGTCTTTACCCGGGTTCGCCTATTTTGAAACCAAAACTTGATTTGCATAGGGTTCAGCCCTGTTTCTCGGGTCAGTTCCATTCTTTGTTTGTTATCTGGCATAGGGCACTTCGTGAAGAAATCTTCAAGCTTTTGAATTTGACGCTCGGTGTGACGCCGACGACGCTTCCTTTGACCCTGGTTGTTCTCGTCCCTATTTTTATCGAGATTTTGGACATCATTGGCGGAAGGAACATGTTCCATGGTGTGAATTCCAAACATGGCCTCAAACTCTTCATCTCCCATATCCAGCAAGTGACGATAGTACTCGAGCATGTTGGGTTGAGACATCCTTGATTGCTTGCTGGTCTTCCTTATATTTTCGCTCTTTCTGAATCTTTCTGAGCGACCGTGTATGTCTCAACACTCTCTCTTCTAGGCACTGATGAAGATTATCAAGAGGATGCCTCTTAAGATTTAAGCGCGACTCCAGGAATTGTATCGTTTCCTCCAAGATTTCTGCCTTTTCTTAACTTTTTACCATGTCTCTCGCTCGATTTGTCTTCTTTATCCTTTCGTAGTGGTAGGGGCCCTTGCTATTATCTTTCCAGTCCGTCCTAAGCATTGATTTTGCAGGTGAGCTCTCTTCTTTTAAGAACGGAGACAAATTTTCTCTTCTTTTCTGTTAAAGTTTTTTTTTGTCTCCCACTCCGGTCGTCCTTTCCTTCTTCTTTTTTCAAAGTAGCGGTATCCTTTCAAACCCTTTCACAAAGAATCTGGATTTGTTTGGCTCGAGATTGCAAATTAGCAAGGGGATTCGAGCCAACACGGGTGACACCGAAAGAAAAAGGCAGATAGGGAAATCTGATCGACAGAAGATGGTGTTGTGTAATCAATATTTAATGCAGAGCGGATTAACATCTCCGCATTGTCAATTAACCACTTGTCTGCCATCTACCATTTTAACAATAACGGCTAATTTTTCGTACATATCTTCTTGGGTGAGATTATGATCAAATGAGAGAGACTTTATCTCGGAGTTATTCACCTCCGGAATACATGCTCCGTATACATATTACAACCTTAGAGCTTCATCAACGTTGAATTGGTTGATCAAAATAGTAAGCTCGTCATCGATGCCACTCGATTCTTTGTGATACATGCCCCTTCCTTCCCCCAAATCTTCGGATAATTGATGTCCAGATCGGGCATTGTTGTCTTCTAATGTTTGTACCGGTGACAAATTTCCCGTCATACTTTCGCCGTAAGAAATCTGATCATTGGGCCTGCAACCTTTGCTATTGGTCAAGAGCGCCTGAGGATGATCAATTGGCCTAGGGTCGGCGAGGTAGAAGTGCTCAGAGTGATTTCCCATCTGGTTCTCTGATTGCATATATCCTGATTGTGTAGTCGAGAAACTTAATCCTTGAACGTCAGGCACGGTGATTTGATTGACCATAGGAGAGGCCCTAGCTGAGGGTTGCTGCTCAAACCAAGGTGTTTGTGCCCGTTGTACCTGCGGTATGTATTCTTGTAGAGCATTGAGACGGCTATAGAGAATACTTAGGTTAACACCCAAGGGACTGTCGATACATTTGCTAACTTGGCTGATGTTGGGGGGTGACTGGGCCACTCTTACCTTATGGGCGACTTGGCAATGACGATGTCTAGTATTGACAATATGGCACCGGCAATGCTTACCGTTCAGACTCGGATCAACTCCATCTTGGGCTCCTCGACTACGAACTGCGTTGTGCCTTCTTAGCTTTTGTCTGTACTTGTGAAGATGACTCGTAACTTTTCGATTAGTGAGTCCCTCTACCTTCATGATCTCCAGTATTTGCCATGGACATGCTGTATTGACTCCTAGTTGTTGAACTGCATCAACGAACTTGGAATGAAGCTCATTGGTCCAACTGAGCCTCGTCTTCATGCTGTCAAAAGCAAGGCGATTGTCTTCTTGTTCGAACAACTTTTTCCTCACAACATGCTGCCAAATATTTTGGAGCACTTGAATCCTAACTGGTTTCATAAGGAAATCTCGAGCCCCATGCAATACGGCTTTCATTATGATCTGTGGTCACTTGCTGACACTATGACGACTGGTATGTTTGACTTAGAACCGACGACCTCCAAGAAGCTAAAACGTCCATGTCGAGCCCTACCGCAGCAGTGATGATGATATCGAACTTGTGCTTATCCCGCCTTAGCATATCTAAGGCTTTCCTCGATTTTGCCTGAGCTGTAACCTTATACCGGCATTTTCTTAACATGGCGGCGAGAACTTGGAGGGAAACCAGATTGCCGTCAACAACCATGACTCGCAGACCCTCAGGATAGGAAACTTCATCCGCCTTCGCCTGGGTTGAACTTGTGCCCTCTTCACCAACCATTTCTGTGTCCACAAGCTTGGAGCTGCTACCCTGAGACCACTTACGTTGGTTTGTGATACGTTCCGTCGGGGGTTGGATGAACCCGTTAGCCGTGGAGCACAGTGATGTCGGAGGATGGTGTGTGAGTTTCATTTTCAAGGCTTAAGATTGGGCTCAACGACGGAATCTCTCTGGGGTATCTCTAAACCTGTAGAACCATGGGATCTGTGATGGTTTCTCGTGGTAGGTCTTGGAAACTCTTTTTTTTTTTTTGTGAGGATGCCGCGTTGGTGATGATTCTAGGCTCTTCTAATGCAGAACCCTCTCTCCTCCCTCTTTCTCTCAAGCGTCAATTTTGCAGGTGAGCTTTTCTATGGATGAAGACAAGTCTTTTCTTCTTTTCTAATAAAGCTTGCCTCGTTTTCCCCCACTCGGGTCATCTTTTCATCCTTTTTTCAAAGTGGAGGCGTCCCCTCAAACCTTTTTCGCGAAAATCTCGGGCTTGGAGGGGAAACACCAGGAGTCGGAGCACAGACAAGTCTCGTGTCACTATATGCAGAACACACCATGAGCTCGCAGACCGACCTACAGAGATGTGGAAACTTCAATCGAGCTTCGCGGAGGTTGGACGTCTTTAGGGCCTAATATGGTTAGTTCACTAGTTGTGGTCTAGGTGTCTGTACGCGCGACAAGAACCATTTACATGGTACGTATACGCCACATAGCTTGGATAGATGCATGTACCTGAGCAACCCACTGAATCTTACGTTCAGGTTTGTGATAAGCGTATCCGACCTCGAGGGTCGGATAGAACCCAGATGACGCGGCTGGATGCACACTATGTGAAAGAGTCGAATTGGGACTCAAACGATCGGAATCTCACATATCCTAGTGGGTTACATGTCAGACTCGTAAACCAGTGAAGTAGAACAAAATGGGATCTCGTGAGAGTGGTTGCTCTGTGGCTTAGGTACATTGGGAAACGATCTTTTTATGATGTTTTTCTATCGTGGGAGGAGTGCACCGCAAGCTTGAGTGCATTCCGATTCTAGCTGTCTACTAATGGCAGAACCCTCTATGGTGTCACCTAGCCTCTGGTATAGCAAGCTTGTACAATATTGACAGCAGTGAGCTTGTTGATGGCTGAAGACAAGTCACGCTTGGATGTCACGTGTAGGTCGGTGTGTAATATAAGAAGTATATTGCCTCGTTTTGACCCCCACTATCAGGGTCGTCATCTTTTTCATCCTTTTTTCAAAGTGGGAAGTCGTCTCAACCTTTTTCGCGAGAAAATCTCGGGCTTG
>JAGVVM010008254.1:0-40168 GCA_019149425.1 Psidium friedrichsthalianum | reverse complement strand
ATTGGCTTGTTAAGATAGAGTAAGAGAGGAAAATATACTCCCGAAAACTTGACATGTATCAGACGTGTAACTGTGATGTCTCGAAATTTCGAAGTATGTAAAATAAATAATATTGGATTTTTTTTGTTTTAAGGGACAATTATTAGACACAAATTTTATTTGATCTGAAGCGTTGATCGAAAGAATCAGTTGGTTTTAGTCGCACCGTGAGAATTACCTTTTACATTCGAGCTTAACCCTAATCGAACCCCCCTCCTTGTGAAATTTCAAAATGCCCTCAGTCATCATGTCAAATGACCAACCTATCCTAAATTAGCAAATTACCTTTTTCCCTCAGATATTATACACATAAGACAAAATCAATTAATATTGACTTGACTAGTGGGCCCCACCCCATTTATGGCCCATCACCTCAAGTCAACTCTCTCTTCTTCTCCCTTCCCCCTTCGGCTGTGCATCCCTCACTCCCCCTCTCTCCCTTCTTCATCGCGCCACCAGCCACCATCGCCAACCCTCCGACGCCATTGCCCAGCCCAACTGAACTCGCCATGTGCCGCTCGTCCCCTTTACTGCCTTGACAAACCACCCCGCGAACCCACCACACCCCACCCAAACTCCCTCTCCGCCGCTCTTATCCTACCCCAATGCCGTCCTCTTCTTCATTCGTCATCGTTAGTCCCGTTTGTCAGTCACTGGAGCCCCTCGAGCCAACCCACCTCTTCTCCTTTTTCCCCTTGCAAGCCACCACCGCGTCAACCCTCTCAGCTTCAGCTGCTGCCCCTATCGCCATCCATAGCTCATCGATTACCACCCTCGAGCTTGCTGTTGACCTGTAGCCTTCACGTGCCACCAATTCCAACCCCTCAGCCTGTCGTCATTACTGTCCAGCTCTCATGAGCCTCGTCAAGCCGCTCGAGCTTCATCCATCATCGTTGCTGCCGGCCGTTGCCATCGTCGTCGGTTGTTTGTTATGAGTTAACCCCTAATCTCTAATTAGGTCATTAATTGCACTTAAAAATAGATTAGTCCGGTTAATCATGGATTAGTTAGTTAACCATGGTCGGGTTAGGTTACTAACCCTATTTAGGGTAGTTGACCATAGTTTAGTTAGCCCTAGTTAGTTAGATTTAACTGTAATTATTTTTCTAATTGTGATCGGGGTAATTATCTGGAATTGACTGAATTAAATTACTGCAAGACTAATTAACCAAGACAGGCCAAATTGATTGAAGTTGAAATTAATTATTACGATTGACTTAATTAATTACGTTATGCTAATTAATCGTGGCTTGAATAATTATTAGTTGTTAATTTAATTATTATTATTATTATATTATTATTATTATTATTATTATTATTATTATTATTATTATTATTATTTATTATTATTATTATTGAGTGAATTTTGGTGCTGATTGGTGATTGCTGAGTGTCTTGGATGTTTTCATAAGGATTGATCACCCATATTGAAGTACCAAATTTAATGGAATTGTGTGTTCATATGTCTTTTCAACTACATCTTTTGAGCATGAAAAACAGTTTCAAACTAAGTTTTGAGCGTGACCATTATTGTGATTGCATCGAACTAAATGCAAAGAGACAACTGGGTTGGTTGCATGACGTGTTTGTGTAGTCATATGATGGTTACTGTCACCCGAGGGTACCTATGGACGAAGCCAATGAGTTGGGTGCTGATTGGTGATTGGTTGAGTGCTTTGGTTGAGTGTGAATTGAATGCCTTGATATTACTGTATATTGTGTGGACTAAGATGGGGTATGCTTGCATGTGATTGGCAATTGATTGTTGAAATATATGTGCCTAATCTTGTGGTAGCTAGAAGGTTGTGAGTGTCGCACGCTATTAACCTTTATCGCTATGCTACGCATGTTTAAGCTACCCTGAGTGTCAATCAAGCGTTGCTCGGATTTAGCCGTTGCTTCACTTAGATTTTATATATCATCCGTCGTCGTTAAATGTTTTCAAGCAGTTAGCATGGAGGTTCGTCCGGTACGATTTAGGGTGCCACTCGACCAATCTTTTGATATCACATTCTACCTAATCCCTGGTTGAATCGTGTGTAGGAACACCACATGACGACTCTCTAGGTTGGGGTGGGAAACCTAGTTCCTCATCCCTTCAAGGCTTGGCTTGTCGAGCATGGCGATGATCTCTTCAAGCCCATTTGTGAGTTTGAGGGACCCTCACTGAAAATCCCGCAAGTACGAACTTGGGATCTGATAGATATTGATACATCGGATGGAAAGGTGGAAGACCTAGAGTCCGACCCAGATTACGAACTAGAGACCTCTACCGGCTATCACAACTAAGTAGACATGGAGGTGGAGACTCCCTTTTTTGATGGATACCGCTTTTAGTTGGAGTTTTTGAAGCGTAGTGTTAACCTTACCTTGACACAGTATCCTTTTGGTGATCTTAGGAAGCAGCCTTGAAGAGTGGGCTTGTAGATGGTTTTTGTTTTGCTTCCTAAGGTTAACAATATATATTAATGAAATAGTCTTTTGCTGATTCTGATTGTTGATTGTTGCTTGTTAGTTTCCTGCTTTCTATCCCTGTTGTTTTATTATTGTCTGGGGAAGTAGAACGTTCTGCATGCACTTAATTACAAAGATAAAATGAATGGGTCGATATTGTGCCTAGGATGTCACCCTTTTTTGACCTTAGGATCTGATTATTCATTGTCACTCAGCCCCAACACACTACGCAGTTGGTGTTCAGCACACTAGGCAGTTGGTAGGGATGAGCAAATCGGACTACCTGAATCAAATCGGAATCGGTGGTCAATTCCCGATTCTAGAGGGGTTTCGTCTGATTCCATATTCCTAAATTGGAACCGTTGACCGGGTGATTCGGTTCCCGGTTTCTAGGAACGTAGAACCGATCAGATCGGACTGCCCAATCGATCCTTTTTTTAATTGTTTAAAATAAAAAATGAGGGCACGTTTCACTTTAGTTCAAATGCCTCTGTGCCTCACCCTAAAAGTAAAATTGGACCTTTTTTTATTGCCCTCTTCAATTGCAGCTCTTCAATCATCTGCCTCTATGCTTCACCCTAACAGCTCGACTACTTAGCGTTCACTCACTCACCACATGTGCCTCTCACTCGAGCCTTCCAGTGTCGCTCACCTTGTCATCTCTCATCACATGCACCTCTCCTCAGTTCGCTCAGTCCCTCTTGCCTGCGTCGCATGCCTCCTGCTCAAGATCTTGGCTTAATTTTGAAGGTGCAGGGTACGAGCGCAATCTCTTGCCCACTGAGGTATATATCGCTGCCGCGATGGTGGAAGCTCCATCATCGTTTCATCTTTCAAGTCTCTTCTCTCTCTCTCTCTCTCTCTCTCTCTCTCTCTCTGCACTTTGCAGTTCTTGTTTCATCGTTTGATTTAGGGATTTAGGGAAATCTGATGCCTAGAGAATTGCAGATCCTACTCTTCGGATCAACATGACAATAATCAATTCGTTTATGGATTGTAATCCTATACCATTCTGATTAACGCGACTATGCATTTTATTGTGATCTGTTGGAGTTGTTTTTGTTTATCATCTGTGTTTTGTTTGATGTTGTGTGTGGATTGTGGACCTAAGCATAGCTTGAGGGCATTCTCGTTGCGATGATTCCTATCTGTCAGAGCTATGCACATCGAGTAGAAAAGGAGTAACTTGAGCTATACAAATCAGCAGCTTTAAACTTATTAAAAAAGGGAGTAACTTGCTCGCATTTTGGAAAATCACTGACCATGGACAAAGTTCATGTGCTCACAAAGGGACCTAATATGACATTTTGACTCTAGCTTAGTTTAATTTGTTTATTTTAAATTAGGACATTAAGTGTCAGTGCTCTAATAAGGGCTATTCTCCAATAATTAAGTTTGTTGATTAATTGACTGTGATGGATTCATTCCTTCATTTACATAGTTGATGCTATTCTTCACTTTCAAATGTCATATCAGTGGCCTTTGTAAGTCATCACTCACTATTAATAAGATTCATTCGCAATCTTCTGATATACTAGTGCTAAAATTGGTTATCTTGCATTTAGCAAATTTGATTAGAAAACCAAAATTCATGTTTAGAAGAGACGGATTACGTTTCCTAGGAATTCAATAGATAGTGCTTGGTAAATTTCCTTGAAGTAACTTGCTTGTGTTTTGAATGAGAAACTTGTTAAAAAAAAGGGAGTAACTTGCTTTACCACCAAGATAAAGGTAAAGCCCTGGTGCATTTTAAATGAGAATATTTGATGGATTGCAGGGTTTGCATTTCCATTTGTTTATTCCTCTTGAATCCCCTTGATGACTTTGCCAAGAATCATTTCCTCTTATATGCTTTTCCTTCTAGCCATTTAGGAAACAGTCCTTCGCTGAGCCCTGAGCTTGTGCTAGATATTTAAGTTTCCAACTAGTCAACAAAATAAGTGGGTTAATTATTCTATGTTGGTTCACCATTTTTCCCAATTTTATAGACATTTTCTTCCATGAGTAGAACATGAAATGAACACTGCTGAGCTTTTTGTCCATGATTTTTTATGCTCTTTTGCAATTATGCCTTACCGCCTATAATATGTTTGATTCAAGTGATCTATTTACATGTCCATGGAAGTGGACAAATCCATTGGTGAGATACTTCGCCGATGGACTCAATATAACATGAAGGTGAAGAAGTTTTCGAAGAGGAGTCGGCACAAATAAGGTATCTCATGGTTGCCCCATTGGTACTAGTAAATGAAAAGGATCAATAGCCCCGGTTTCACTTTCGTAAAGGCAACAAAGATAAGAATTGAAAAACTGAGGTGTTTTGCAAATATTAGGGCCACATATAAGTACATTGTTGATAACGGTACTTCTGCTATGTTGAAGCGCTTGAATAGGTGCAATAAGTATCCTCGCAATATAGATAAGAGGCAAAATTATTTGTCCCACTTAGAGTAGGTAGGACTCAAAAGTTGAGTATAAGAAATACTAGTACTGGTAGTGCTAATGTCTTATCAACATAGCAGTTTGATCAGGAACGTTGTAACAAATGCTTGTTTGGATGCTTATAGTAAATGAACAACCTTTTTCGTTGGTTGAGCATGTGGGATACCATGATTTTATCAGTATTGTTACAACCTCCGTTCAATTCCATCTCAAGATTTACAATGGCTAGAGATTGCATGAAATTATATCTTGCTAAAAGAATAGGTTTGAAGAATTTGTTTCACAAGCTTAAGTCTAGGGTCGCACTCACAATCGATACATGGAGCTCTATTCAAACTTAAACTATTTATATCTCACTGCACATTTTATTAGTGATGATTGGAAATTGCATAAAAGATCATCAATTTTATGGTGATGTCTACTCACAGGGGCAAAGATATTGGGAAATGATTGAGAAATACATCTACGAGTGGGGGATAGAGAAACATGTGTCCATAATCATTGTGGATAATGCTAGTTCGAATGATGTGGCCATTAAGTTTTTGAAAGCTAAACTTCAAAAGAATAAGCTATTGATCTTAGATGGTGAAGTTTACACATGAGGTGCATGGCTCATATTATAAACTTGATTGTGAGGGATGACTTGCACGAGGTATGTGATTCTATTACACATATTTGAAACATTGTTAGGTACGTGAGGGTTCTCCTATGAGAGCTAAATCATTCCAAGCTTGCATCAAGTGTCAAGGATCACTTATAAGTCATGATATATCTTTTCTTTTGTACCTTGTAATTCTTTTATATATCTAGCAAGTGAATGCTTTAATTAATATCTTGTTTTTGTTAGCTATGGATGATATTCACTCGAATCTTACCAGTAAATAGAGTTTACAAGTTGGTGGAAGGAATATATATATAGTGAGATTTTTCATTCATTATTTGAGTTTGATTTCTAATAATTCTATTTCTAATTCAAAACTAATGTCCGTTACTTATATAGACTTATGCAGCTTGGCCACACTTTGGCTGCATCCATCAAATATGAAGAAAAGCATTTGAAATCTAGAAGTTTTTCCATTTTGATATTTCCATTGTCATTTTAGTTAATGTTCGGTGATCATGTGTACTTTTTTCCCATTTGGTTGTGATTTCAATGTGCTTTTGATGATCATATGGATATGGTGATGCATTGAATTGTTGTTGAATTTTAAAGCTTGGACCGTGGGCACTTGAAGTCTTGGACGTGAATTGTTGTTGAGCTTTAGAGCTTGGAGCCTTGGATAGTGGGCACATGACTGAATTCTAGTTTATCTGACTCAAAATTGATTTTAGTTCTTTCTAAATATGTTGATTGGCTTTCCACTATTTTGTTCTAGTTTAGTTGTTATTCTTTGGATCACTATGTGGAGAGTCTAAACTTTGGATCGAACAGAGTCGATTCGATGTCGTTGGACTTTAATGCTGCTACCATTCATCAAGTTGCTTTATTCTTAAGAAAAGAATTTTTCATTCAGTCTAAAATTGTCTCTTGTTGTCTACTTTATTTTGATTTTTTTCCCCATTTAGTCCATCTTCTCAAGCCATTACAAGGATACTGTTGCTGATCCCACAATTTTTTGCCCATTTAGTTCTTTATAGTGTTGCTGATTTCAACAGGTTGAAAATAATTTGGGCTGCATTTTTTTTGTCCGGTCTAATCCAGTTCTCAGAACTGGATTAGACCGGACAAAAAAAAATGCAGCCCAAATTATTTTCACCTGTTGAAATCAGCAACACTATAAAGAACTAAATGCAAAAATTGTGGGATCAGCAACAGTATCCTTGTAATGGCTTGAGAAGATGGACTAAATTGGGGAAAAAATCAAAATAAAGTAACAACAAGAGACAATTTTAGACTGAATGAAAATTCTTTCTTAAGAATAAAGCAACTTGATGAATGGTAGCAGCATTAAAGTCCAACGACATCGAATCGACTCTGTTCGATCCAAAGTTTAGACTCCTCCACATAGTGATCCAAAGAATAACAACTAAACTAGAACAAAATAGTGGAAAGCCAATCAACATATTTAGAAAGAACTAAAATCAATTTTGGAGTCAGATAAACTAGAATTCGTCATGTGCCCACTATCCAAGGCTCCAAGCTCTAAAGCTCAACAACAATTCACGTCCAAGACTTCAAGTGCCCACGGTCCAAGCTTTAAAATTCAACAACAATTCAATGCATCACCATATCCATATGATCATCAAAAGCACATTGAAATCACAACCAAATGGGAAAAAAGTACACATGATCACCGAACATTAACTAAAATACAATGGAAATATCAAAATGGAAAAACTTCTAGATTTCAAATGCTTTTCTTCATATTTGATGGATGCAGCCAAAGTGTGGCCAAGCTGCAATAAGTCTATATAAGTAACGGACATTAGTTTTGAATTAGAAATAGAATTATTAGAAATCAAACTCAAATAATGAATGAAAAATCTCACTATATATATATTCCTTCCACCAACTTGTAAACTCTATTTACTGGTAAGATTCGAGTGAATATCATCCATAGCTAACAAAACAAGATATTAATTAAAGCATTCACTTGCTAGATATATAAAAGAATTACAAGGTACAAAAGAAAAGATATATCCATGACTTATAAGTGATCCTTGCACACTTGATGCAAGCTTGAATGATTTAGCTCTCATAGGAGACCCCACGTACCTAACAATGTTTCAAATATGTGTAATAGAATCACATACCTCGTGCAAGTCATCCCTCACAATCAAGTTTATAATATGAGCCATGCACCTCATGTGTAAACTTCACCATCTAAGATCAATAGCTTATTCTTTTGAAGTTTAGCTTTCAAAAACTTAATGGCCACATCATTTGAACTAGCATTATCCACAATGATTATGGACACATGTTTCTCTATCCCCCACTCGTAGATGTATTTCTCAATCATTTTCCCAATATCTTTGCCCCTGTGAGTAGACATCACCATAAAATTGATGATCTTTTTATGCAATTTCCAATCATCACTAATAAAATGTGCAGTGAGATATAAATAGTTTAAGTTTTGAATAGAGCTCCATGTATCGATTGTGAGTGCGACCCTAGACTTAAGCTTGTGAAACAAATTCTTCAACCTATTCTTTTAGCAAGATATAATTTCATGCAATCTCTAGCCATTGTAAATCTTGAGATGGAATTGACCGAGGTTGTAACATACTGATAAAATCATGGTATCCCACATGCTCACCAACGAAAAAGGTTGTTCATTTACTATAAGCATCCAAACAAGCATTTGTTTACAACGTTCCTGATCAAACTGCTATGTTGATAAGACATTAGCACTACCAGTACTAGTATTTCTTATACTCAACTTTTGAGTCCTACCTACTCTAAGTGGGACAAATATTTTTGCCTCTTATCTATATTGCGAGGATACTTATTGCACCTATTCAAGCGCTTCAACATAGCAGAAGTACCGTTATCAACAATGTACTTATATGTGGCCCTAATATTTGCAAAACACCTCAGTTTTTCATTCTTATCTTTGTTGCCTTTACGAAAGTGAAACCGGGCTATTGATCCTTTTCATTTACTATACCAATGGGGCAACCATGAGATACCTTATTTGTGCCGACTTCCTCTTCGAAAACTCTTCACCTTCATGTTATATTGAGTCCATCGGCGAAGTCATCTCACCAATGGATTTGTCCACTTCCATTGACATGTAATAGATCACTTGAATCAAACATATTATAGGCGTGTAAGGCATAATTGCAAAAGAGGCATAAAAAATCATGGACAAAAAGCTCAGCAGTATTCATTTCATGTTCTACTCATGGAAGAAAATGTCTATAAAATTGGGAAAAATGGTGAACCAACATAGAATAATTAACCCACTTATTTTGTTGACTAGTTGGAAACTTAAATATCTAGCACAAGCTCAGGGCTCAGCGAAGGACTGTTTCCTAAATGGCTAGAAGGAAAAAGCATATAAGAGGAAATGATTCTTGGCAAAGTCATCAGGGGATTCAAGAGGAATAAACAAATGGAAATGCAAACCCTGCAATCCATCAAATATTTCTCATTTAAAATGCAGGCTTTACCTTTATCTTGGTGGTAAAGCAAGTTACTCCCTTTTTTTTAACAAGTTTCTCATTCAAAACACAAGCAAGTTACTTCAAGGAAATTTACCAAGCACTATCTATTGAATTTCCTAGGAAACGTAATCCGTCTCTTCTAAACCTGAATTTTGGTTTTCTAATCAAATTTTGCTAAATGCAAGATAACCAATTTTAGCACTAGTATATCAGAAGATTGCGAATGAATCTTATTAATAGTGAGTGATTGACTTACAAAGGCACCTGATATGACATTTGAAGTTGAAGAATAGCATCAACTATGTAAATGAAGGAATGAATCCATCACAGTCAATTAATCAACAAACTTAATTATTGGAGAATAGCCCTTATTAGAGCACTGCACTTAATGTCCTTAATTTAAAATAAACAAATTAAACTAAGCTAGAGTCAAAATGTCATATTAGGTCCCTTTGTGAGCACATGAACTTTGTCCATGGTCACGTGATTTTCCAAAATGCGAGCAAGTTACTCCCTTTTTTAATAAGTTTAAAGCTGCTGATTTGTATAGCTCAAGTTACTCCTTTTCTACTCGATGTGCATAGCTCTGACAGATAGGAATCATCGCAACGAGAATGCCCTCAAGCTTATGCTTAGGTCCACAATCCACACACAACATCAAACAAACACAGATGATAAACAAAACACTCCAACAGATCACAATAAAATGCCTAGTCGCGTTAATCAGAATGGTATAGGATTACAATCCATAAACGAATTGATTATTGTCATGTTGATCCGAAGAGTAGGATCTGCAATTCTCTAGGCATCAGATTTCCCTAAATCCCTAAATCAAACGATGAAACAAGAACTGCAAAGTGCAGAGAGAGAGAGAGAGAGAGAGAGAGAGAGAGAAGAGACTTGAAAGATGAAACGATGATGGAGCTTCCACCATCGCGGCAGCGATATATACCTCAGTGGGCAAGAGATTCGCTCGTCCCCTGCACCTTCAAAATAAAGCCAAGATCTTGAGCAGGAGGCATGCGACGCAGGCAAGAGGGACTGAGCGAACTGGAGAGGTGCATGTGAGAGTGAGAGCAGTTGAGCGTGAGTCGGTGAGAGGATGTGCGTCGTAACGCTAAGTAGTCGAGCTGTTAGGGTGAAGCATAGAGGCAGATGATTGAAGAGCTGCAATTGAAGAGGGCAATAAAAAAAGGTCCAATTTTACTTTTAGGGTGAGGCACAGAGGCATTTGAACTAAAGTGAAACGTGCCCTCATTTTTTATTTTTAAACAATTAAAAAAAGGATCGATCTGGGCAGTCCGATCTGATCTGGTTCTACGTTCCTAGAACCGGGAACCGAATCACCCGGTCAACGGTTCCAATTTTAGGAATATGGAATCAGACCGAACCCCTCTAGAATCGGGAATTAGACCACCGATTCCGATTTGATTCAGGTAGTCCGATTTGCTCATCCCTACCAACTGCCTAGTGTGCTGAACACCAACTGCGTAGTGTGTTGGGGCTGAGTGACAATGAATAATCAGATCCTAAGGTCAAAAAAGGGTGACATCCTAGGCACAATATCGACCCATTCATTTTATCTTTGTAATTAAGTGCATGCAGAACGTTCTACTTCCCCAGACAATAATAAAACAACAGGGATAGAAAGCAGGAAACTAACAAGCAACAATCAACAATCAGAATCAGCAAAAGACTATTTCATTAATATATATTGTTAACCTTAGGAAGCAAAACAAAAACCATCTACAAGCCCACTCTTCAAGGCTGCTTCCTAAGATCACCAAAAGGATACTGTGTCAAGGTAAGGTTAACACTACGCTTCAAAAACTCCAACTAAAAGCGGTATCCATCAAAAAAGGGAGTCTCCACCTCCATGTCTACTTAGTTGTGATAGCCGGTAGAGGTCTCTAGTTCGTAATCTGGGTCGGACTCTAGGTCTTCCACCTTTCCATCCGATGTATCAATATCTATCAGATCCCAAGTTCGTACTTGCGGGATTTTCGGTGAGGGTCCCTCAAACTCACAAATGGGCTTGAAGAGATCATCGCCATGCTCGACAAGCCAAGCCTTGAAGGGATGAGGAACTAGGTTTCCCACCCCAACCTAGAGAGTCGTCATGTGGTGTTCCTACACACGATTCAACCAGGGATTAGGTAGAATGTGATATCAAAAGATTGGTCGAGTGGCACCCTAAATCGTACCGGACGAACCTCCATGCTAACTGCTTGAAAACATTTAACGACGACGGATGATATATAAAATCTAAGTGAAGCAACGGCTAAATCCGAGCAACGCTTGATTGACACTCAGGGTAGCTTAAACATGCGTAGCATAGCGATAAAGGTTAATAGCGTGCGACACTCACAACCTTCTAGCTACCACAAGATTAGGCACATATATTTCAACAATCAATTGCCAATCACATGCAAGCATACCCCATCTTAGTCCACACAATATACAGTAATATCAAGGCATTCAATTCACACTCAACCAAAGCACTCAACCAATCACCAATCAGCACCCAACTCATTGGCTTCGTCCATAGGTACCCTCGGGTGACAGTAACCATCATATGACTACACAAACACGTCATGCAACCAACCCAGTTGTCTCTTTGCATTTAGTTCGATGCAATCACAATAATGGTCACGCTCAAAACTTAGTTTGAAACTGTTTTTCATGCTCAAAAGATGTAGTTGAAAAGACATATGAACACACAATTCCATTAAATTTGGTACTTCAATATGGGTGATCAATCCTTATGAAAACATCCAAGACACTCAGCAATCACCAATCAGCACCAAAATTCACTCAATAATAATAATAATAATAATAATAATAATAATAATAATAATAATAATAATAATAATAATAATAATAATAATAATAATAAATTAACAACTAATTAATTATTCAAGCCACGATTAATTAGCATAACTGTAATTAATTAAGTCAATCGTAATTAATTAATTCAACTTCAATCAATTTGGCCTGTCTTGGTTAATTAGTCTTGCAGTAATTTAATTCAGTCAATTCCAGATAATTACCCCGATCACAATTAGAAAAATAATTACAGTTAAATCTAACTAACTAGGGCTAACTAAACTATGGTCAACTACCCTAAATAGGGTTAGTAACCTAACCCGACCATGGTTAACTAACTAATCCATGATTAACCGGACTAATCTATTTTTAAGTGCAATTAATGACCTAATTAGAGATTAGGGGTTAACTCATAACAAACAACCGACGACGATGGCAACGGCGGCAGCAACGATGATGGATGAAGCTCGAGCGGCTTGACGAGGCTCATGAGAGCTGGACAGTAATGACGACAGGCTGAGGGGTTGGAATTGGTGGCACGTGAAGGCTACAGGTCAACAGCAAGCTCGAGGGTGGTAATCGATGAGCTATGGATGGCGATAGGGGCAGCAGCTGAAGCTGAGAGGGTTGACGCGGTGGTGGCTTGCAAGGGGAAAAAGGAGAAGAGGTGGGTTGGGCTCGAGGGGCTCCAGTGACTGACAAACGGCGACTAACGATGACGAATGAAGGAGAGGACGGCATTGGGGGTAGGATAAGAGCGGAGAGGGAGTTTGGGTGGTGGTTTGGTGGGTTCGCGGGGTGGTTTGTCAAGGCAGTAAAGGGGACGAGCGGCACATGGCGAGTTCAGTTGGGCTGGGCAATGGCGTCGGAGGGTGGCGATGGTGGCTGGTGGCGCATGAAGAAGGGAGAGAGGGGGAGTTGAGGGATGCACAGCCGAAGGGGGAAGGGAGAAGAGAGAGTTGACTTGAGGTGATGGGCCATAAATGGGGTGGGGCCCACTAGTCAAGTCAATATTAATTGATTTTGTCTTATGTGTATAATATCTGAGGGTAAAAAGGTAATTTGCTAATTTAGGATAGGTTGGTCATTTGACACTGATGACTGAGGGCATTTTGAAAATTTCACAAGGAGGGTTCGATTAGGGTTAAGCTCGAATGTAAAAGGTAATTCTACGGTGCGACTAAACCAACTGATTCTTTCGATCAACGCTTCAGATCAAATAAAATTTGTGTCTAATAATTGTCCCTTAAAACAAAAAAATCCAATATTATTTATTTTACATACTTCGAAATTTCGAGACATCACAGTTACACGTCTGATCACATGTCAAGTTTTTCGGGTATATTTTCCTCTCTTACTCTATCTCTATCACATTAGCCAATGGTACAGTTGGCGCAGTTCATCCAACTCTTTCATTGCCATTATCCTCAGTGTTTTATCTTCCACAATTTTCATTGAACTAAAACATTTCTATGTTAAAGTAACATTCTACCAAGATTCTTGTATCTTCTAGGATGTGGCCACATAGAGAATGATTGGCAGAGGATGTAAGGAAAGGGGACTGTATGTGCTTGAAGACGCAACTTCCTTTGCATACTCTGGTGTTACCTTTCTACATTAGATCCACTATCGTCTTGGTCATCCTTTTCTACACAGTCTTTAGAATTTGAATTCCAGTTTTAAGTCTCTTTCTAGTTTAAAGTGCGAGTCATGATAACTTGACAAATTACATCGACCACCTTGAGTAATTAAACGAGCATTGTCTCCTTTTTTTTAGTTCATTCAGATGCTTGGAATCCATGTCATGTGACTTCCAATTTGGGTTTTAGTGATTAAGTTACTTTTGCTAATGACTATTCTAGAGTTACTTGATTATATTTTAGTGAAAAGTTATTCATAGTTGATCTCCACAGTTCGTGTATTTATATTTGAAATTTATACTAAGCTTTTGTGCTACGACAACACTAAAAAGTACTTTCCTGCACCTTTTTCTTACTTTTATCTTTCAACATCATACACCATGATGCATACAACCTTATCTACAGAGCTCGGACGAATGGTAAGGTTCTTGTATTGGAACGTGGTGTCAAGGAAAAAAAAAGTAGCAGCTCCACCGGTCCGCCCATTAAAAGAAGACCAGGCCGTGTTTGCAAGAGCCAGAAGACGTCAGCGGCAGTTAAGTTCTCTAAGCTAATTGAATTAGAGTAATCATGAAGTTCTGCATATCTCAGGTAAACAAGGATTACGTGCGTTGCTGCAACCGAAAGATAGGCAGTCCTGTGAATACAGAACGTCGGCGCAACATTGCTCAGAAAGTCGGCCCAAAGAAGGGGGAAAACCAAAGGAAAGGCCGCACTTCAGTTCATTTCAGCTTCAGCTCTGTTTGTCGACATACATACAAGTAGATACAGGCGAGTACAACAATTATACAACTCGGGTTTTGAAGCCCGTCGTGGTAATTGAAAGTTCTTTGGCAGAGTGGATTCAGCTTGATCTGACTGTCTCGATCGCCACCACTAGATCATCGAACTTAGCCCCAGTGACTTCCTTTACAATCTTGTTGTCCTTGAGGATCTTGAAAGTAGGAACTACTCTGATGCCGAGCTCCTTCGCCAGAGGCTGCCGATAATGTTGCGACAAACATGAGAGGGGGGGAAGAGACAATTTTAAACTGAACCATCCGAAACCATCCTGCAAGTACAAGGGGTTTGTTACCTTGTTTTCTTCGTTTGCAGTCCAGCTTTAGGAAGATTACATCAGAGTACTTCTTGGATAGTTCTTGGAATTTTGGAGCTATCACCTTGCAAGGCCCACACCTGCCGCCAAATGCGAGAAAGCTCAATGAACACAGAGATATTCGCACTTCTAATGATCAAAACAAAGCCAGGTCTCCCCACCATTATCTTTGAGCAATGCCTAAGATGCAAAATATCCAGGAAAACTCAGCCAACCCCGAAAATTTTCATGCGATATCAATGTAGGTCAAGCAACAGATTGGGGGAACTCAGGAACTCCCAAGGGCATATGACATGCCAAGGCCATTGGCCAGAAGCTACAGAGTAATGACGCGGGTTCTACGACTGCTCAGGTGAGTAGCAGTTGAGAAACACAAAGCCTCAAGGCAAATTTGCCCTTAGAATGTTGGCCTACGTCCACGACCTGATACCTTATAACCCTCTTGAGTGCGTCGGGGGAATGTGATAAGACAAGCCCTATGAGATGAAATATCAATATACAAGCAAAGATACTATTAGAGCAGAGTCCCGCAAGGACGGGGGAAAACACTATTCCCTGGTCCGAACTCCTCCAAGGGTTACTTCTGCTTGGTAATTCTATCCAAATTTAGAATCAAGCGAGTTCATACATTCTAACAAGTTCATACATTCAACAGTTATGGAGAATTGGCTACGCAGTACGCCCACGAGTGTCGAATAACCAGCGCGTCCTGAGTTTTCCCCAACAATCAACGCGGATTTCGCCACTTCCCCTAACTAAACAGATCAATTTCCACAGCTTCTGCTACGCCACGGATGAACAAAATACGAGAAATCGAGATCGAGACTAGCATAATCCAATCCTCGAATAAGATGAACCACGAGACAGAGAGAGAACGTTACCACTGGGTGTACATATCGAGGACGACGGTCTTGGCGCCGGCGGACCTAACGATGGGCCAGAAGCTGTCCTTGTCGACCTGCGTCACCTGCCCGATCGCCGTAACTGCCGTCTCCACGCTGCACCTTACCGCGCCGAGTCCGCTCCTCGGAACCCTACCGGCGATCTTCACGCTCTTCAAAGGCTCCGACGACAGCGACGGCGAAGAAGACGAAAATAAGGAGGAAGCGATCGAGAGCGGGGAGTTGCTAGCGGTGTTGGAACGGAGCGAGGGGGGGCTAGAGAGAGAAAGTTGCAGAGCCATTGGAGCTGATCAGAGTGAACAAGACGACGACGAAAGGAAGAGATGTAGAGAAGAAAGAACGAAACCAAGGCCTCGGGTGGGAGACGTCCTAAGAGTCGCGGGGCGACCGTAAATACGAAGAGGGCCGTTGTCGTTTCGGGACGCGGAATGACGAAATTGCCCTTCGTCTTGTGGATGCGGCATCAGAATGGCGGGGTGTTTTGGGGATGTTGGAATGCTTAGGGAAAGGAAACGAGAGGTGTTGACAGAGCTGGAGGAAGAATATGATCGGAGTAGCGAGAGATATTATTTTGGGTGGTGGACAAGGAGTGGTGGGGATGGGGACGGGGACGGCTCTCGGAAAACGAGTCGGGCGGAGTTGATCTTTTGTCAGTCGGCACGTCTCATTTTGGAATCGAAAATCGAATCGAATCGAATAATCTTAAAACAAATCTAATTCATAAATCATCCAATCATTAAATCGATCGTATTTTTTTCGATAATTTATCATTAATGACATATTCATCCATTCACGTGGATAATCAAATCAAGCGGGCTCATCTATTATTCCTTTGTATGGATGAGAATGCCTAGCAACGGTGCTACGATTTGAAATTCAAAGTGGCTAGTACACTTTGATAAGACCATTGCTTTTTTTTTTTATGTGATTTGTCGTATAATCGAACATACGAGAACTCCCACCATTCCCAAACTGGACTGCGCTCGTATAATCAACACGCACATGTGGAGGAGAACTCCCACGATTTTCGAGCGATCCAATTATTGGATAGGCCATATTTTTTTTTGTTATTTGTCATTAATTTTTTTTTTCATTAAGGAAATATTCACAAGATGACATTGCGTTTATTGTTAAACCTGAAAGTCATCATAAGCACCTTAAATTTAGGTTAGGTTTACATTTATAATTTTTTTAAAAAAAACTACGGGTGCGGTTCCTCCCTAAACCGAGAACCCAACTAGAGCTCTCGAGAACGGACCAAACTGACTGTTACTGGTTCGATCGATCCATTATGTTCAGCCCTACCTATTACCACTTAATTGCACTTGTGGTAAACTGACGACGAGAAAGATAATTACTAAAAAAAATATATTATTCCTATTGCATGAATGTCGATAAGTCTTTTGATTTGACAATTGAATCCTAAATCTTTTGTGATTAAACAATGTAGTTTTCTTACAAGGATTTTTGATAGGAAATGGAAGTAGGAGGCTTGAATAAATTCTACATGCCAATTTTGGCAAGAAATTGATGAAGTGGATGTCGGCCATCCTAATAGCACTGTCAGTTGCTGATATGGACAAATTTTCACCATTTTTTTAGAAATTTTATTTTAGAATTTATTTTTTTATTTTTTTTTCTTATTTTTCACTAAGTTGAACGAGGGCTCGCGATGTTCGACTAGCAACCCTCGTCGGACTTAGTAGGAAAAAAAAAGGAAAAGTATAAAATGAAAAGAAAATAAATCAAAAGAAAATAAAAAAATCAGGAAAATTTTAAAATTGTCCACATTGGTGCTGTCGTACGGTGGACGTCCATGTCATCCATTTTCGGCCACAAATGGGTAGGAATGACTACATTATTGATAAATCTTCAAAAAGTTAAAGACTCTTTTACAAAATCGAAAGAGTTAAGATGAATGGCATCCGTACAATATGTTTATTTGCTAATTATAATATCTTAAAAAAATATTCCAATATCACGTGAACAAACATATGACACATAGTTTTTCCCTTGTTAGATGCGATAGAAGAAATAAGAGGTTGAGGGAGTCGACCACTGTTGTAGACCTAGCATGGCAAATTTGAGTTTTGTCCATGTGCGCCTCATTAGCAATTGAGATATGGCACAACGCCAATAGACATGTTGCCCTATGGTAAAAAGATTGAGGAGGTGAAGACATTAGTATCACAAGTACGGAATTCGACTCTCTCACTCTGCAAAGATGCAGAGCAAAAAATCAGAAAGATAAGAGTTAGAGATGAGGACATACAAAAAAAAAATGGGCACGACATATATATAAGTTCTAATGTATTGTCGAACATCTATGATAATGAAGAACGGTGTATTTTCATGCAAAAGGGGATTCTTTATTGATTTTGAATAGGAAAATAAATGGCCGAACAAGTAAAGGAATCGAAATGCAGGTAAGTTAAAGGTCGAGAGACATGTAAATGGCATGGAAATTTAAAAATGTCGGAAAGATACATTTGCAAAGCTTGTAAGAACTCTGATGATTGTATCACAAGAGAGGTTATATGGATCACAACGGGGTGTTAAATCAATATCCCACTATCGACAAACAAAACAATTAGGGGATTTTGAATCCATAGATAATTCCTTAGCACTATTTTACAATGATCGAAAAGCAGTTACTCTTTCGAATTCTAGTCACGGCTATCGACAAGAAGTTACAAATCCCATGATTGTAAGCGCAGTCATCCGGCAATCATGTGTTTGTTAATCAATTGTCTCTTGTCTTGGGCTGTAAGCCGACCTCTCTACATGTTCACTAATGACACTATCCCAACCCTTAAGCCAAATATGAGATTGTCTGTTATTGATGACTTTGACCTCTTTATATAATTTTTCTTAGAATATTAGTGTGATTTGCAATATAGGTCAAAATGGGTCAGGTTGGGCGGTACTGGTTACGAATTGGATCAGGTATAAGTCATTGAATATGGGTCAAAACGGGTTAGACAGGTTCAATATGGGTCGGACCATATCGGACCCGATCCAAATCCAACCCGACCCACCCATTTGACACCTCTAGCTGTAAGCGACCTCTCTATATGTGCACTAATGACACTATCCCAAACACTTAGGCCAAAACCTGAGATTGTCTGTTATTGATGACTTTGGCGCGTCAACTTTCCTTAAGTTGTCAACTACTGAAGGTCTGATAATCTGTGCACCATCTGCTGTTAATGAATTTACGCGAGTCATTGATTTCTTTCACAGTCGACGAGCTTATGACTTATGGATTGTTTTGTTCGATAGTGACTTTGCTTTGACCAAACTTTTCATCAACGGCGGCTAACCTTGCCACTTGTCGATACTAATCGAGGATTGGTCTTCTTTTTTTTTTTTTTTCTGTGTCAACAGATTTACGAAAGAAGGCCCATCTGGATTGGGCTTCCTCATGGGAGGCCCAAAATGTGTTCCACAAGCTGGGCCTTTAGCATTTGTTCATGAGCCCGTTTTTCAATTTCCGTAAGCTTATGCTAACATGCGTGCAGGCATTTGCCTCCAACAACTTCAGCTCAGAGTACAATTGAACTTAAACGAGAGTTAAGTCTTGGCGTGTGAGGCCAAAATTATTTTTAAGGTGTTTTTTTTTAATCTTTCATCTTTTTTTTTTTTACTTCTAGGTTAAAGTTATACTTCTTATATTAAGGATGTAGATGTAGTAGCCGTCAATAGCAAAAAAAGAAGAAAGAAAGCAAAAGTAACAAATCGAGAGGAAAAAAAAAGAGAGAGGCTATGACAACTTTTTGGAGTATTCTCAATCTCTTTGTACCCTGATCTTGAAAGAAGATTATTTCGACTTTCTCGAAAACTAGTGGCTTCGCAGAGTACCTTTGCGCGGAGACGTAGCCCAAGTTTGGGTAAATTTCGATAACAGATTCTTTGGTGTGTTCTTCTGATTCTGTTTTTTTATTATTATATTCTACTACTGTGGATTATTGCTTGGGTTATTTTTCTAGAATTGGTGCACGATTCCTAACAAAGTCTACTAGAAAAGGTCATTCATCAATCCCACGGCGATGTCACCACGAAATGCCGAACGTTCATCTAGTCGACTTTTGCGCACCGAACTTCGCCGCCTCATTAGTTCGGTCGAGGCCGCTGAACTTGAGGCAGGAATCGCGAACTCGATCCGACGCTTTATTAGAGAATCAATCTGTACCATAAAAAATGGGTCAGGACGTCTAGGTTTTGCGTTCGATGCCTCACGAAACGAGGGGGATACTTGGAGGAAAAGAAAGATGATGCGGGACTTGAAGGCAAAGGGAGAAATTCTTTCCTTGGAGAGAAAGAGTGAGGACAGAGCACACCGAATTGCCATCGGGAAGGGGTGACAAATGCATTCGTACCGTTTTCGGGGGGCGCTTTGCACGTTCTGCCTTAGATAATGGTAGGCACAGTCGCGTTGTTCTGATGGAAGGACATTAAAGTGGTGTTTGATCAAGATGGATTGTCGTGAATCATGTCGAACGAAACTACGGGCTCATCGGTAATTAGGAACACAACGACGCTTTTTAGGGGTCTACGTGTCATGTCGGATACTCTCTCGACACTCTCCGACAAGCGATTTGCATGATTGACCCTCCAGACATGCCACACGACACGCGAATCTACATCCTAACACGCCATTTCGACACGCCTGAGGTTAATTTTAAGTATTTTTAATAGATCAGGGTCAAAATATGAATATATCAAGAACATATGTATTAAGTCATATATCTAGCTATTCCAAAGTTAATAAACTCAGCTAGCCCAGAAAAACCTAATTATGAATCTTTAACCAAAAAAGAAGAACAAACTCACGGCTGATCTTTATATATATATATATATATCTATATATATGCATATAATGTATTTTTTATTATAGATGATATATATCATCTATTTATAATGATGTACATTTAAAAATGCAACGCATCCCAACGTGTTGAAATTCTTTATTTTTTTGAGAAATGGCGCGTCGGCATATCATTTCATATGTCGCGGGTCGCGAGTCAATATCGGTGCTACTTAGTTGGTAAGTACTATAGTGCTTGTTGGTGTAAAACACCACATGTGCCAGAGGCTAATTGACTTGTTAAAATCACCCTATCACATGCTGTTGCTCTCTGTGTCCGATCTGGTGTAAATGTCGGGGGGGTTCACGACGAATAAGGAGGCGGCGCCTGCGTGGATCGATCAAACTAGGTCCGGAAGCCATGGGGATTCGTGGGTATCTTGGGAGGGCTGGTTTGGTTGGGGGAGTGTTTTCTTGAAGCTTGGAATGGGAATCGCGAATTCGGATGAATCTTCGCCGGAAAATCAATATGTGCCACAATAGACGGGTGGGAGGTCGGGCTATGTGCCTTCCGATCGGCCCGTAACAACGGGAAGCGCGGGAAATTTAGCGGAAAATAAAGGAGAGGATGCGGGCTCAAAGATTAAGCGAGAAGATTGTTTTCCGAGATCGAGATCGAGAGATCGAAGTCAGAGAGAGCTCCCCGCTGCCATTGGACGGCGGTATATGAAATTGACTCTTATGTTATGTTTGTTGAGGCATGGAAATAAAGAAAGTGAAGAGCCGCGTGGATCCCAAAGAAGAGTGAAGGTCGACAACGCGATCGACCATTGCTAAGTTCGTGGTCTTCCACGACTTCTTATTTCCTTCCTTTTCTTTTTCCAAAGTCATCTCATCACACTCCCAAAATTAAAAAAAAAAAAAAAAACCCAATTAAGTGTACTCTATCATATAATTCAATTTAACAATTGCATAATCTATGTAATTAAATCGGGGCAACGTTGGGGTGAGATGTCGGCAACAACCTGGTTTAAAGTTGAATTTCGTGTAAACATGAATTATTTAAAAAAAATTTTTCTTAAAAATAATTATATATCCTTAAAATAAGTAGATATCGAAAAAATGTTTTCTTAGGATAACGATTTATGTTTAAATATATGTTTCGCCGACGACGAGAATATTTTCTATTTCATAACCTTTTTGTTAAGTAATTTTTGTGATAATGTTTTTTTTTTTACAAAAGTATTTTTAAACATATAAGCACACTTCTTGTTGTCATTACACTAAATTTCTTTAATTGATGTACATTCGCTCTGCCTATATGATTGCACATGTGCGGAATGGTACCAAAAGCTCGGCATTTCAAGTCCACCGTAAGATTCCGACAAAAAAAAAAAAGTCCCCATAATTAAGTTTTCAAAAAAATATCGTCGAACAGTACTTATAACTGGAGTACGTCGCCAGCAATTGTTACAAGTACTGTGCGGCACACACGTTGACAATGTTGGAGCCGAAATTCCGATTACGTAGAGTTCACCTGTTCCACCGTTATCCCTAAATTGGAAAAAAGTACTTTTCTTCCTTTCCATTCTAAGAAATGCTTTCAATTTTACGTCTTTTCAGATCTTAAAGTTCAGACGAAACACCTTTAATTCTTCTTAGGTCCATTAAGGAACACTTATTAAGTAATCAACTAAGACATGGAACCGCTATGAAATCAACGAGGGAGTAAATTCCGTCGATACTCCCATGCTCTATTTGGTTTCACAAACAAAATATTGAATTTCGATTTATTTTTTTTTATTTCTGTTGCTCTTAAGTCACTCAACTAAAAGCTAAATGATTTTCGATCGAGTGCCGACACGATGGCCGTGTGGACGATGATGGTGGCATCGGAAGAACGTAGTTGTCTATCATGTTAACGGGCCGTCGAAATTTGTGAATTTCGTGTTAGCTATCAAGAAATGAAATTGATTAAAGTGTAATAATCTAAATGCAAAATTATTCTTTTGGGTCACCACAACCAAAAATACATACAAAATCATAAAACTATCCCAACCGTGACACTAGTACCTTGAACCTTTTATTGTGCCAACAAAAGTTCGAAATGATGCCATCTATGACACCGATGCCCAAACCTTTTTTTTTTTTTTTGATTACCTAGGGATGAACAATTTCATGTTTCCAGACACGTTCATCTAGAATTTAAGGTTGTGTATGATAACCATTCTGGTTTTATGATTCTGTTCTCTAGAAAAAAAAAAAAAGATCAAATTCCTATTTGATAACGTAAATGATTCTGATTCTGATTTTGTTTCTGAAAACAGTTTTGGAGCAAAAATAAGAACAAAAAAGTTGGTTCGAAAAAAAGAATCACTTTTAAGAATCACAGAACATAATGAAGTATCACATTTCTTATTTTTCTCTTTCAGTTCCTAGTCATTTTTCCCTCGACCTAAAATAGATAAGGTCTCATTTCAAAAAGATAATAATAATATAATAAAATAATAAAATAATTCTAAAAAATAAGAAAATTTTCAAAATATCCCCAAAAATAAAAGAAGCTTAGATTATGCTAGTTTGACCCCTCAATTTTTTTTTTCATAAATTTGGATCTAGATTCCATAAATTTCATAGATTTTGTTCTTTTTTTAGGAAACTCACAAACATCTTTGAAATTAAACCCAAATCACATTCTCTAAGCCCTTAAGACTTTGTTTGGATTTTATGATGTGATTTATCAATGCCATGATCTTTAATTGTAAACTTGATTTTATTGGTTTTGATTTGCCTAGATTTATATACTTTAGACTTAGTCTAGTTTTAAAAAATTTTGGAAAAAGACAAAAATAATCAGTGTGAATACAACATTGATATTCTTTGTTGGGTCACGAGTGAGGACAATGTTTATTCTTAAGTTTTTGATAAAATAAAAATGAGATTTCATATCCTAGAACCAAAAAGTAATTACGCAATTATTTGACTTAAATGATAAAAAATGATAATGGAATTAGAAATTTATATATTTACCAAACGCGTTTCTGTTCCAGGAATAGAAATTTTGTGCAGTATCAAATGCGTTCTGATTTTCAAAAACTTATCTAGGAATAGAATCAGAAAAAGTGATTTTAATCAGAATCAGTTTTTGGATTAGAATCGTTATCATACGTGGTGGTTTGGAATAGATTTCTTAAGTCTACCGTTTGGAATAGATTTCTTAATTTTTGAAACTTGTAACTTACTGTGCATACTCTAGAACCTCAAACCTGTCCTCGTCACAAGTTATAGGCTATGCTCTAGAGTCTACTCAGGTTCCACTTATACTCTTAATCGAATGATTGCATTGAATTATTACCTTTAATTACTATCATTTGCTGTTACAATTCATTGATCAAAACTTATATTTAAATATATGAATGTATATGAAATGTTGTTAAAGAAAACTTCTTATTTATAAATATGACCGAAAATGAAAGCTCAGACTAGTAATTTCAAATTATAGGATGTCATGGAATACTGTTGGATCGGATGAAGATATATACCAAGAAAAGCATAAAAACTTGTTGCATGTTTCAGGTTCCAAGTTTCACCTACTTGAAACTTATAACGTAACATGTGCATACACTGAAACTTGGAACGCAACAAGTTAGGTGTCAAATTCAAGGTCCTACAAGTTCGGTTTCAAGTTCGAGGTTTTGCTATGAAACCATGCTCATTCCTGATGTATCGATATAAGTTCGGTACTTTTATTGCACAGATATAAGTTTGGGATTTCGGTGATGCACATTAAAAAAATTAGGGGCATGGATATCACGAGGTGAACATAATTTATGATTTTCTTTTTGTGGTATTTTCATACTAAAAAAAAATTCATTTCCGGCGATGAAATTCAGGAAAGGAAGGAAATGTGTCTTGTACTATTTGGGGGGAGAGAGAAGGAATGGGGAACGTCAAAAGCGAGAATAGAAACGTGAAAGCACCGAAAAAGCAAATCCAGACAGAAGAGAAGACAAGAGAAGAGGAGAGACACAGAGAGAGGATGATGATGAACACGAAGTGAGAACAAGACGGACGTTCTTGACGTTGATCGCTGCTCCCCCTATCCTATAAATATGGCGACACCCGGTTTGCGTAAAGCCCCTATACCGTGACCGTAACCTCGCCCTCCTCTCCTGGCCAACTCATTCCCCATCCCCCCTCCCTGCTCTCTCCTCTTCCGGAGGGGGAGAGAGGACCCGCCTGACTCGCGGGGGCGTGGCAGCGAGATGGGTCCAACGGGATCGCTCGCGCCGGCGGTGGTGGTGCTCTGTTTGGCGTCGGTGGGGTGCTCTGTTTGGCGTCGGCGGTGGCCGCGGATAACATGGTGCTGGAGGTGCAACACAGGTTCAAGGGCCGCCGGGGTAGCCTGGGCGCGATGAGATCGCACGACGCCCTCCGCCACGGCCGGCTCCTCTTCGCCGTCGATCTCCCCTTGGGTGGCAACGGCATTCCCTCTGACACTGGGTAATTCTCTTCTTCTTCTTCTTCTGTTTTGCCTTCCTGTCGGTTTTTTGTGATCGTTTCTTGTCGTTTTGATGCCTCTGTCAAAGTTGAGCTCGGCGATTTGTCTCCTCTGTTATACTTCATTGTTGAGGCACTATTGAAACGTTCGTTCGATTTTTTTTTCCTGCCGATTTTGATGTGACATCTTCTCGTTACCTTCCCGCCTTTTGTATATGCCAAGGTTTGTTTTCACGTTGACTTCCTAGCCTCTATGTATCCCTGTTAGACTATGTGCTGGCTTTCTCAGCACAAGGCGATGAGAAGATAGGCGTCGTTGGTACATTTAATGTCTGTAAAAGTCCTGTCTGAACTGAAATTCCATTGAGATGATTCCTGCTCTATCAAAGTCTGCATCTTTTTTGTTTGATTCTGTTTAATTTATCATATCTCGAGCCAAATGGACTTGGATATCATAGCAACCCGGTTTCTTATGTGTGCACATTGTTGGATTATGTAGGCTCTACTTTGCGAAAATTGGAATTGGGACTCCTTCCAAGGATTATTATGTGCAAGTTGACACGGGAAGTGACATCTTGTGGGTTAACTGCATTGGCTGCGACAAGTGTCCCACGAAGAGCGATCTTGGTGTATGTTGTTGTACTCCTATATCTTAGAGCGTTCCTATAACGGATTGAAATGACTGTTCGACTTTGCAACTGGGTTTTCAAATCACATTGATCTTCTATGAGAATTTAATTTATTATTCTTATCCTACAATAGGTGGATTTGACTCTTTATGATCCAAAAGGCTCTAGTACAGCAGACATGATCACTTGTGATCAAGATTTTTGCACTTCCACATACCATACCCTCCTTCCTGGTTGCAAGCCTGACTTACTTTGCCAATATAAGATTACTTATGGAGATGGAAGCTCAACTGAAGGATACTTTGTTGAGGATAATGTACAATTAGATCAAGTGACTGGGAATCTCCAATCATCGTCCATGAATTCAAGCGTGATATTTGGGTAGGTTGCTCAACCAACAATATAATGCTTCTCTGAGAATAGTAGGATTTCAAATATTACATTAGGTAACTGTAGAGAATCATGTCTTGACATGTTCTTTCGCAGCTGGTTTTTGCTGAGCATTGACTAGAAAGGGGTGAGTCTCAGTTTAAAATTCTTTTAGTTCTGCTAGCACTTGTAGCAGCTGCTTATTTACTTGCAAACTATCTTTACTAGTTAGACATTGCTTGAAAAACTCCTTGAATGAAGAGATTGAGTTGTTGCCAGGCACTTGGGGACATAAATCCTAAAGAAGAGGCTAATTTTTACATGGAATCCACTTTGATATGCTGCTGAACCTCAATGAGCTGTTTGATTTGAACCGGTTTAACTTGTCTCTTGATGTTCAGATTTTTGTAATTAAACCTTTTTTTTTTCTGGTTTACATTCTTGAGATTGGTGTATGTAAATATAAATGTTTTATTGCATTCTTGTTATAAGAGGTTTCACTCTTATGCGATTAATTTTCAGTTGCATTCTGGTTCTCTATCATTAACATGTTATGTTGGTGAACAGGTGTGCAGCTAAGCAATCTGGAGGGCTGGGCACATCATCTGAAGCTGTTGATGGGATTATTGGTTTTGGACAAGCAAACTCATCCATGCTTTCTCAGCTTGCTTCATCTGGAAAGGTGAAAAAGGTTTTTGCACACTGCTTGGATAGTATAAATGGTGGTGGAATATTTACTATCGGGGACGTGGTGGAGCCAAAAGTCAATACTACTCCATTGGTGCCTAATCAGTATGTGGCATTATCCTTGCACAAAATATCTCATTTTACTTGTTATGCCCGCAATTTTATTGTTATTCTTTACATCGATCTTCAACCTAGCAGTTTCATATACCTAATAAGTTCTACTCATGCCTGGCAAAGTTGCTACAGTTCCAAATTTTTTACATTGTGATACAATCTAGAATTTTTTTTTTTTTTGGTTCACTAATGACTATTTATGTGTCACACTTCTCATTTTTAGTCCGCATCTCTTTCTGTTGTCTCACTTTTGTGCTAGTTCATATTGTGCTTTTCTGGCTTGCTTTTTTCTTCAACTGTGGTTGATCCTTATCATTTACCTAAGGGTCCTTGTTTGGCATATCTTTCATTACTGTGCTTGTTATCAAAGGCTCGAGCAATTTGAGGATGAAGATTTAAAAGATGGGTTTCGCAGAAGTAGCTGAAGATAGTCTTGCAGTTTCATAAGATTCTCAGCAGCTCAGATTATTTAATATCTTTGTTTTTCTTTTGCAGAACACTATCTTTTACACATATGTACAGCTACTACATTATTCTGATGCATATTTGTAGCCATGTTAAAGGTTCCCTTTGAAGAGATTTATATTTGCTTAATTTCCTTCCAATATAATGAAGATTAGAAGGCAAGCCTTTTTTATGGCTAAACACATCTGGTCCTTAAATTTAGGGCTTTGATTTATCATTGACATTTCACTAAGAAGAATGAGGAGAGAATGTGCTGATGATATCGGGGTCCTTTCACTATTTGACATCTATTCGGCGTCAATCGTACTGAATCAAACTCTGTACTTGGTTTGGTCTTTTATTCATGTTCAATTCTATATTCTTTGTTCATTTTATTTCTACCATTATAGGCATCCGTTAGCCAAATATGTTAGATCTCAGCTTTGAAACTGTGATTCTATTTCCATCAATTGCCGTAGGGCACATTACAATGTTGTCATGAAGGCTGTTGAGGTGGGTGGTGATGTTCTAGAACTTACAACAAAAAGTATATTGGACTCCGGAGATGAAAGAGGAACAATAATTGACAGTGGCACAACATTGGCCTATCTTCCAGGGGACGTGTATAACCCACTTATGGAAAAGGTATATATTTATTCTCCTATATTTTCTGCCCCTTACTTTTTCTCGTATTTTTCTAACTCTATGTGGTAACCTCATCAGATTATGGCTCAGCAGCCTGGACTGGTAGTACATACTGTCGAGGAACAATTTAGTTGTTTCCAGTTTGTTGGAAGGTAAGGGCTAGGACAAGGTCTGGATCGGCAGGAATGTGTTTGAAAATCTCTCCTGAATGCCATAAATCAGATGGCTATTGATGTGTACTGATGATTATCGGCGTCTTACAAATAAGAATTATTTATCAATAGGTCCGTTGTCTTGTGTATTGTTTGAGGTGTTATTTCAATATGTTTCAATGCATTGATTTGGAAACGATGGGCCAGACTGTTTGAGTTGTTTGGGCAAGAGAAGTATCTAAGTTCACTGAAACTACAGGAATTATGTCGAATCATCTTTCTTTTCTCTTTCCCTGTTTTCTTCAGCGTCGACGATGGATTTCCGGTGGTAAAGTTTCACTTTGACGGTTCACTTGCTCTGGCGGTTTATCCTCACGATTACTTATTTCAATATCGTGTGAGTAAAATGTGCTCATTATTCTTCTATAACCGCCTTCCTAGTCATGCTTGTTTTTAATCCTTTATGAAGATTTATCTAGAGAAGTTTGCTTCTCATTTAATATTTACAGTGATGATGAAATTTAAGCTCACGGTTCTTTTCAATAATTTAGATTTTTTCATATGGACATATGAAAAAATAAAAGATAAAAACTACTGGGTTTATTCCTCTGTGTGGCATTGTTGTTTGTACTCACTTTTGCAGAGTTCGAGTGTGTGGATTACTGTTTATAAAGACTTGGTTTGTGTAATATTCATGACATGTCCTACAATTGACGTCCGTGCAGTGTGTTTAAAATCACCTTCAATCCTTCTCTTTTCATGATTGTTGTTTTCGCTCATAGGGAAGCATATTTTCGTTCTTCAGTTGACTAAATGTAGGATACAAACAGAAATTTCACTTTTACCTGTTGGATGTGCATTCAGATAGTGCTATCCTGATAAACCAATTTTCTTTCATCAGTTGCCTTGAAGTGTAGAATGCAAACTGGGATCTCACTTGTTACCTGTTGGACATGAATCCAGATACTGCTATGCCCATAAACTAACTTGAACATTTGACAGGATAATGTCTGGTGTGTTGGTTTTATGAGCGGAGAGATGCAAACTAAGGATGGGAAAGATATCACCCTATTGGGAGGTATATTCCTTTCTCTTGTAAACATATTTTTTGAACCAATGTCATTAAGCATCATGGTATCATCAGGTCATATCACATAGGAAGTAAAGTATGTATTCAAGTCAGTTTAGCCAGTAATCTCTCAATCAACCTTCTAGAAGGTGAAAGTGCAAGAATGGAGCTAATCCTTAATAATGTAGTGGAATGTCCATCAGCAGTGTTTGTAGATAATCAGGGGCAGATAAAGGGTCAAGATTCCGTGGATGAATGAGCTTGATTTTCATGGATTTGAATATGTTAAAGGAAGGAAGAATGTTATGATAATACCCACATGATGCCTTGATGTGGTGAACTAATCGATATGATGGAAATCCTAGTTAAATTTGATAACTCCGGCTACTTTTCTTGCATGTAGATTTGGTGCTCTCCAATAAGCTGGTAGTGTATGATCTTGAGAACCAAACGATTGGTTGGGTTGACTACAATTGTAAGTGCGATTACACCTTTATTTGTCTTCTGCCGAGCTTGCTATTTATTAAGTATCTTTTTAATTGGAAGAGTGTGGATATTGTTGTTGGTAATATTTATCCTGCAGAGTGTTTCTAGTGGGTAAGAGACATCAATTCTGTTTTCTCTCTTGGAATTATCGAAGTGAGAATGTGCGTCATAGTGTACACGGGACAATTGAACCTTTTTGTTATTTCGGCTCACGCTTTTGGTATTTCCAATTATCTGATTTCAGGTTCCTCACACATCACAGTGAAAGATGAAAAGTCTGGAGCAATTTATGCTGTTGGTGCTCATGACTTGGGTTCTAGTTCCAAACTTGTCAGCCTAAGATTATCAGCAGCCTTGCTGTTGCTAGTCTCGATGCTGTACACTTTCAAGTTGTAGCATGATTAAAACCTGTTCAGCATGGCCAAGAGGGGAAAAAAGAAGAAAAAAAAGCAAGAAGCCTTGTGCAGCATTCATTCCTTTTGTTTTCTTCTTTTTTTAATTGATGTTAGCGGGATTGGTTTGATTTATATAGGAACATAAAGAATTAATTTGCTACTTAACTGCAACTAATTCTGCAGCGTAATTTCACCGAAGGCTCTCCTTGATGCCTCCTAAAGACATTCTAGATGAAGAAGTTTGTCTTGAATTGGTGGATGCTCATATCTGGTTGTTTTGGGTCAACATCTGCCCAGTAATACAGCAAAACTGATATTCAGTGAGTTTTTATTCAGACCTGTCTTTGTTCATCTGAGAATTGCGGTCTAGTTTGCTCGCCAAATACGGGCATTTGAGCGGACTCACAAGTGGTTGAAAAAGAATGTCGCAAATATAAAGAGTCATATCGGGTTATTCTATAAAAGACGAGTCTTGCTGTAACCTAGTATCAGATTATTCCTTGAAGGACAATCTCATATTGATGCATTCACGGTGCAACAGGTTACAGAAATCCAGGACCAATGTAACACTCACAGTTTTCTTTTTACCAAGTTCAGGTCAAAGGGGTAGTGGAGTTCCCCTCAGTTTCCAACTTATCCGATACTGAACAGTAGTTAGAATCCTCCCGGTCGAAGAGCCGCCTCGTGTACATAATAGAGGTTAAAGCGCTTCTGGTTCTACAATATGTGGACGGTGTTTTATGCATGTTTCCAAATTCTCTCTTTCTGAAAACAAAGATAATGCTTACATTAGCTTTGCACAATCTCAATGATTATTTTCCAGGCCAACAATGATTAGATCCAATGTCATATAAACTTTCATCAAGTCTGGGTTATATATGATGTGCTAAAGGACACTAACAGGGCAACTATACCATTAAGAAAACAAAGGGGACAGAATTCATTTTACAGAAAGTATGCCCAGTGCAGTGACTTGCAGTTTCCATGAGGCATATAGCTTCTCATAAAATAGTTACTTACAGTACTAGTTGCTTTTGTACACACACCGTGTGGCCAGATGTCTATAAGGTTGTCCTCAAGAACTGTACAACAAAATAGAGACCGCCAGGACAGTGCTATTGGTATAGGTCTTGCTGGAAGCCGTTGTCCCTCTGGAAGAACTGCATCAAACAGATATTGCATGTTAATGGGAGGGAATGAAAGAAAAGAGGTTGATCGAACAACTTTCAATGCAGATATGCCAACAAAATGTTTGGACTGCAGTCTAAGCTGCCGAAATACTGCAAAGCGTGGAAATGGGATAGACAAAAAGAGTAGGATTATACAAATGCCTGTTGCAACTAGAAATGATGGAATAGGAGGACTCTTGCATGACAAGGCAAGGAGACAAGCGGCTAAAGCATCTTAAGAATCAGCAGAACTGTACTTAAATCGAGTCACAATAGTAGAACCGTCTCTGAGTAATTGAGAACTTTGCTCGGCTAAGGACAGGCATTAGACACAGCCATACAACAACAGATGATAAGGTGAAAACTATGGAGTAAATTATATCGATTCCCGATCCATAAATGATTTTCCTAGTCTTTCCCAGGACAGGAGTCTTTACTGTATTTTCATGTTCCAATTCACAGCTAGGAACGAACTTCCGACTAACGCATTGAAGTGAAAAATTAAATTTCCTACTCTTTCCTACTCTTTTCAACTCATACGAGTCTTTTCATCCTGCCTTCGTTAAAACCCCCCACTGTTCCATGCTACATATGATGTATGGATGAGCGACGCATACTAAAAATCCTGACTAATGACGATATGAATCAAAGCTAACATCTTTGAACCTCCCAGAAGAGATGCCAACAGATTGCCAACTAATTTTTGAAGTGTTTACTAGACAAACTCACTTTGGTTGGATCACCGGAGGGATCAGGGTAAATATCCATGTTCTCTTTTCTAGTTGACAAGCGGCTGGTGAAATGCTTGACGTATTCCGTCAAATCTTTTCCGGTCTCAACCGTAGCAAAGAGACGCCGCGATGTCCAGAAAAATGCTTGAGCAATAGGTGATGATGCCGACAATCCCAATTTCTTCGTGCTCAATCGCTTGGCCGCTGATCTGGTTCAAAGTAATTTGGAGGTGACTTTGATAATTAAGTCCCCACCCAAACTTGAAATTGGGGATTTCGGCTTCCCTCTGATTGTCCACTTGATAATTAAGACACTCGTTGACAACATCTCCATTTCTTGGACAGCCTGTGAAAGCACAATGACACAGCAGACATTACGTAGATAGGCACTGCAACTTCCACTACAAATCAGCATACTTACCACAGAGGGATTGTCCAATGCTCTGGTAACCCATAATGGTCGCTTTATATTTCTCACGACCAGTGAAACTTCTTACTGGATCCTGCAACAGAAGATGAGTTTGATCTAATAAGAGCCAACAAGAATGGTTCCAGGTAAGGTGTTTTGAACTCTGAAGGAGAAAAGAAATTCGGAAGCCAAGACGGAAGCTCTGGATCAATAGCCATCAATTGATGAGAATATAATAAGCATGCAACTTTGCATTTGATGAATGATTTACTTCTAACATTTATACCCAGATACTAAATCATCGTAGGTGGGGACAACGAGTCAACAATACATTTTATACATTCTCTACGGGGTTGTGGCAGAATAAAGTGATACCTTGTACTTGACAGACACAGCATATGTCCCCAGGGCACGATTGCCTTCGCGAAGTTCAAAGATATCACGGGCGAGTTGTCTAGCCGTAGATTCCACCAAAGGGCTACTTATGCACTCAAACTCATTGCACAGCTCACCAAAATCTATACCATCGACGATTTTATCAGCCTCCAATCTTTCCAAACTGCAATCTTGGGACAACTCTGTCCCCCTCGACGATCATTGGTAACTGCAAAACAACCATGTTGCATAATGCCGAGAATAAAAGGCATCAACACTGTTTGTCCTTGAAACAAAACGTAGAATCACTTATAAGACAGCATAGGGCTGCCTTGCTTCTCCACTTATATTCCAGTAATATCCTAAGCAAGCATTAACTACTTTAGATGAATATGAAAGAGCACTCCTGCCAATTGCCATGCAAATCCATCTCTCTATGACTAAGTGATGGCCGCATTTCTTTACCCCGTTTTTATAGATGCTAAGAACGAAATGGAAGAAAGTCAGCAAGGATAACTGGAAGATGGCTTGGACATGCGGTGCCAGTTATGTCCTGTCGACTGGCAGAGGTAGTTGCGGTCAAGTTAAAGTGTTGATTAGCAAGTTCATGCTTGCAGTATAATTTCAATACTTTACTTCAAATTTGAGCATGCATGTTTTGTCAACACCAATATCCAGATTACTTTGTTGTGCTAAATTGAATCACATCATTCCAAACACAGGTCTAGAAAGCATGCCGAAACGAGCACTCAGAAAGCATGTCTCGTACAGAAAGAAGAGGCTGCAGAAATTGGTAGCCAAACCTCTAAGTAAAACTTGTGGTGATCATGATGGGAACGAGGGTATAAGTCGGTGACTTGGAGATGAAATGCAGGCATCGTGGCAGCTGTTCCGGCGAAGGCAGCCTCCGCAGGCTGTGGTGGTGGACGAAGCGACGAGAGCAGAAGCAGTCATATCCTCCCATTCTGGTAATCGTACAAGTTTGTGATGGGATTAAGAGCTTCCTATTGTTTTTCAAAACAATAGGAAGCTCTTAATCCCATCACAAACTTGTACGATTACCAGAATGGGAGGATATGACTGCTTCTGCTCTCGTCGCTTCGTCCACCACCACAGCCTGCGGAGGCTGCCTTCGCCGGAAACAGCTGCCACGATGCCTGCATTTTCATCTCCAAGTCACCGACTTATACCCCTCGTTCCCATCATGATCACCACAAGTTTTTACTTAGAGTTTGGCTACCTAATTTCTGCAGCCTCTTCTTTCTGTACGAGACATGCTTTCTGAGTGCTCGTTTCGGCATGCTTTCTAGACCTGTGTTTGGAATGATGTGATCAATTTAGCACAACAAAGTAATCTGGATATTGGTGTTGACAAAACATGCATGCTCAAATTTTGAAGTAAAGTATTGAAATTATACTGCAAGCATGAACTTGCTAATCAACACTTTAACTTGACCGCACTACCTCTGCCAGTCGACAGGACATAACTGGCACCGCATGTCCAAGCCATCTTCCAGTTATCCTTGCTGACTTTCTTCCATTTCGTTCTTAGCATCTATAAAACGGGGTAAAGAAATGCGGCCATCACTTAGTCATAGAGAGATGGATTTGCATGGCAATTGGCAGGAGTGCTCTTTTCATATTCATCTAAAGTATTAATGCTTGCTTAGGATATTACTGGAATATAAGTGGAGAAGCAAGGCAGCCCTATGCTGTCTTATAAGTGATTCTACGTTTTGTTTTCAAGGACAACAGTGTTGATGCCTTTATTCTCCGGCATTATGCAACATGGTTGTTTTGCAGTTACCAATGATTCGTCGAGGGGGACAGAGTTGTCCCAAGATTGCAGTTTGGAAAGATTGGAGGCTGATAAAATCGTCGATGGTATAGATTTTGGTGAGCTGTGCAATGAGTTTGAGTGCATAAGTAGCCCTTTGGTGGAATCTACGGCTAGACAACTCGCCCGTGATATCTTTGAACTTCGCGAAGGCAATCGTGCCCTGGGGACATATGCTGTGTCTGTCAAGTACAAGGTATCACTTTATTCTGCCACAACCCCGTAGAGAATGTTAAAATGTATTGTTGACTCGTTGTCCCCACCTACGATGATTTAGTATCTGGGTATAAATGTTAGAAGTAAATCATTCATCAAATGCAAAGTTGCATGCTTATTTATATTCTCATCAATTGATGGCTTATTGATCAGAGCTTCCGTCTTGGCTTCCGATTTCTTTCTTCTCCTTCAGAGTTCAAAACACCTTACCTGGAACCATTCTTTGTTGGCTCTTATTAGATCAAACTCATCTTCTGTTGCAGGATCCAGTAAGAAGTTTCACTGGTCGTGAGAAATATAAGCGACCATTATGGGTTACCAGAGCATTGGACAATCCCTCTGTGGTAAGTATGCTGATTTGTAGTGGAAGTTGCAGTGCCTATCTACGTAATGTCTGCTGTGTCATTGTGCTTTCACAGGCTGTCCAAGAAATGGAGATGTTGTCACGAGTGTCTTAATTATCAAGTGGACAATCAGAGGGAGCCGAAATCCCCAATTTCAGTTTGGGTGGGGACTTAATTATCAAAGTCACCTCCAAATTTACTTTGAACCAGATCAGCGGCCAAGCGATTGAGCACGAAGAAATTTGGGATTTGTCGCATCATCACCTATTGCTCAAGCATTTTTCTGGACATCGCGGCGTCTCTTTGCTACGGTTGAGACCGGAAAAGATTTGACGGAATACGTCAAGCATTTCACCAGCCGCTTGTCAACTAGAAAAGAGAACATGGATATTTACCCTGATCCCTCCGGTGATCCAACCAAAGTGAGTTTGTCTAGTAAACACTTCAAAAATTAGTTGGCAATCTGTTGGCATCTCTTCTGGGGAGGTTCAAAGATATGTTAGCTTTGATTCATATCGTCATTAGTCAGGATTTTTTAGTATGCGTCGCTCATCCATACATCATTATGTAGCATGGAACAGTGGGTGGGTTTTAACGAAGGCAGGATGAAAAGACTCGTATGAGTTGAAAAGAGTAGGAAAGAGTAGGAAATTTAATTTTTCACTTCAATGCGTTAGTCGGAAGTTCGTTCCTAGCTGTGAATTGGAACATGAAAATACAGTAAAGACTCCTGTCCTGGGAAGACTAGGAAAATCATTTATGGATCGGGAATCGATATAATTTACTCCATAGTTTTCACCTTATCATCTGTTTTGTTATGGCTGTGTCTAATGCCTGTCCCTTAGCCGAGCAAGTTTCTCATTACTCAGAGACGGTTCTACTATTGTGACTCGATTTAAGTACAGTTCTGCTGATTCTTAAGATGCTTTAGCCGCTTGTCTCCTTGCCTTGTCATGCAAGAGTCCTCCTATTCCATCATTTCTAGTTGCAACAGGCATTTGTATAATCCTACTCTTTTTGTCTATCCCATTTCCACGCTTTGCAGTATTTCGGCAGCTTAGACTGCAGTCCAAACATTTTGTTGGCATATCTGCATTGAAAGTTGTTCGATCAACCTCTTTTTCTTTCATTCCCTCCCATTAACATGCAATATCTGTTTGATGCAGTTCTTCCAGAGGGACACGGCTTCCAGCAAGACCTATACCAATAGCACTGTTCCTGGCGGTCCTCTATTTTGTTGTACAGTTCTTGAGGACAACCTTATAGACATCTGGCCCACGGTGTGTGTACAAAAGCACTAGTTACTGTAAGTAACTATTTATGAGAAGCTATATGCCTCATGGAAACTGCAAGTCACTGCACTGGGCATACTTTCTGTAAAATGAATTCTGTCCCCTTTGTTTTCTTAATGGTATAGTTGCCCTGTTAGTGTCCTTTAGCACATCATATATAACCCAGACTTGATGAAAGTTTATATGACATTGGATCTAATCATTGTTGGCCTGGAAAATAATCATTGAGATTGTGCAAAGCTAATGTAAGCATTATCTTTGTTTTCAGAAAGAGAGAATTTTGGAAACATGCATAAAACACCGTCCACATATTGTAGAACCAGAAGCGCTTTAACCTCTATTATGTACACGAGGCGGCTCTTCGACCGGGAGGATTCTAACTACTGTTCAGTATCGGATAAGTTGGAAACTGAGGGGAACTCCACTACCCCTTTGACCTGAACTTGGTAAAAAGAAAACTGTGAGTGTTACATTGGTCCTGGATTTCTGTAACCTGTTGCACCGTGAATGCATCATATGAGATTGTCCTTCAAGGAATAATCTGATACTAGGTTACAGCAAGACTCGTCTTTTATAGAATAACCCGATATGACTCTTTATATTTGCGACATTCTTTTTCAACCACTTGTGAGTCCGCTCAAATGCCCGTATTTGGCGAGCAAACTAGACCGCAATTCTCAGATGAACAAAGACAGGTCTGAATAAAAACTCACTGAATATCAGTTTTGCTGTATTACTGGGCAGATGTTGACCCAAAACAACCAGATATGAGCATCCACCAATTCAAGACAAACTTCTTCATCTAGAATGTCTTTAGGAGGCATCAAGGAGAGCCTTCGGTGAAATTACGCTGCAGAATTAGTTGCAGTTAAGTAGCAAATTAATTCTTTATGTTCTATATAAATCAAACCAATCCCGCTAACATCAATTAAAAAAAGAAAAACAAAAGGAATGAATGCTGCACAAGGCTTCTTGCTTTTTTTTCTTCTTTTTTTCCCCTCTTGGCCATGCTGAACAGGTTTTTAATCATGCTACAACTTGAAAGTGTACAGCATCGAGACTAGCAACAGCAAGGCTGCTGATAATCTTAGGCTGACAAGTTTGGAACTAGAACCCAGTCATGAGCACCAACAGCATAAATTGCTCCAGACTTTTCATCTTTCACTGTGATGTGTGAGGAACCTGAAATCAGATATTGGAAATACCAAAAGCGTGAGCCGAAATAACAAAAAGGTTCAATTGTCCCGTGTACACTATGACGCACATTTCTCACTTCGATAATTCCAAGAGAGAAAACAGAATTGATGTCTCTTACCCACTAGAAACACTCTGCAGGATAAATATTACCAACAACAATATCCACACTCTTCCAATTAAAAGATACTTAATAATAGCAAGCTCGGCAGAAGACAAAATAAAGGTGTAATCGCACTTACAATTGTAGTCAACCCAACCATCGTTTGGTTCTCAAGATCATACACTACCAGCTTATTGAGAGCACCAATCTACATGCAAGAAAGTAGCCGGAGTTATCAAATTTAACTAGTGATTTCCATCATATCGATTAGTTCACCACATCAAGGCATCATGTGGGTATTATCATAACATTCTTCCTTCCTTTAACATATTCAATCCATGAAAATCAAGCTCATTCATCCACGGAATCTTGACCCTTTATCTGCCCCTGATTATCTACAAACACTGCTGATGGACATTCCACTACATTATTAAGGATTAGCTCCATTCTTGCACTTTCACCTTCTAGAAGGTTTGATTGAGAGATTACTGGCTAAACTGACTTGAATACATACTTTACTTCCTATGTGATATGACCTGATGATACCATGATGCTTAATGACATTGGTTCAAAAATATGTTTACAAGAGAAAGGAATATACCTCCCAATAGGGTGATATCTTTCCCATCCTTAGTTTGCATCTCTCCGCTCATAAACCAACACACCAGACATTATCCTGTCAATGTTCAAGTTAGTTTATTGGGCATAGCAGTATCTGGATTCATGTCCAACAGGTAACAAGTGAGATCCCAGTTTGCATTCTACACTTCAAGGCACTGATGAAAGAAATTGGTTTATCAGATAGCACTATCTGAATGCACATCCAACAGGTAAAAGTGAAATTTCTGTTTTGTATCCTACATTTAGTCAACTGAAGAACGAAAATATGCTTCCCTATGAGCGAAAACACAATCATGAAAAGAGAAGGATTGAAGGTGATTTTAAACACACTGCACGGACGTCAATTGTAGGACATGTCATGATATTACACAAACCAGTCTTTATAAACAGTAATCCACACACTCGAACTCTGCAAAAGTGAGTACAAACAACAATGCCACACAGAGGAATAAACCCAGTAGTTTTTATCTTTTTATTTTTTCATATGTCCATATGAAAAATCTAAATTTATTTGAAAAGAACCGTGAGCTTAATTTCATCATCACTGTAAATATTAAATGAGAAGCAAACTTCTCTAGATAATCTTCATAAAGGATTAAAAACAGCATGACTAGGAAGGCGGTTATAGAAGAATAATGAGCACATTTTACTCACACGATATTGAAATAAGTAATCGTGAGGATAAACCGCCAGAGCAAGTGAACCGTCAAAGTGAAACTTTACCACCGGAAATCCATCGTCGACGCTGAGAAAACAGGGAAAGAGAAAAGAAAGATGATTCGACATAATTCCCTGTAGTTTCAGTGAACTTAGATACTTCTCTTGCCCAACAACTCAAACAGTCTGGCCCATCGTTTCCAATCAATGCATTGAAACATATTGAATAACACCTCAAACAATACACAAGACAACGGACCTATTGATAAATAATTCTTATTTGTAAGACGCCGATAATCATCAGTACACATCAATAGCCATCTGATTTATGGCATTCAGGAGAGATTTTCAAACACATTCCTGCCGATCCAGACCTTGTCCTAGCCCTTACCTTCCAACAAACTGGAAACAACTAAATTGTTCCTCGACAGTATGTACTACCAGTCCAGGCTGCTGAGCCATATCTGATGAGGTTACCACATAGAGTTAGAAAAATACGAGAAAAAGTAAGGGCAGATATATAGGAGAATAATATATACCTTTTCCATAAGTGGGTTATACACGTCCCCTGGAAGATAGGCCAATGTTGTGCCACTGTCAATTATTGTTCCTCTTTCATCTCCGGAGTCCAATATACTTTTTGTTGTAAGTTCTAGAACATCACCACCCACCTCAACAGCCTTCATGACAACATTGTAATGTGCCCTACGGCAATTGATGGAAATAGAATCACAGTTTCAAAGCTGAGATCTAACATATTTGGCTAACGGATGCCTATAATGGTAGAAATAAATGAACAAAGATATAGAATTGACATGAATAAAGACCAAACCAAGTACAGAGTTTGATTCAGTACGATTGACGCCGAATAGATGTCAATAGTGAAAGGACCCCGATATCATCAGCACATTCTCTCCTCATTCTTCTTAGTGAAATGTCAATGATAAATCAAAGCCCTAAATTTAAGGACCAGATGTGTTTAACCATAAAAAGGCTTGCCTTCTAATCTTCATTATATTGGAAGGAAATTAAGCAAATATAAATCTCTTCAAAGGGAACCTTTTAACATGGCTACAAATATGCATCAGAATAATGTAGTAGCTGTACATATGTGTAAAGATAGTGTTCTGCAAAAGAAAACAAGATATTAAATAATCTGAGCTGCTGAGAATCTTATGAAACTGCAAGACTATCTTCAGCTACTTCTGCGAAACCCATCTTTTAAATCTTCATCCTCAAATTGCTCGAGCCTTTGATAACAGCACAGTAATGAAAGATATGCCAAACAAGGACCCTTTGGTAAATGATAAGGATCACCACAGTTGAAGAAAAAACAAGCCAGAAAAGCCAATATGAACTAGCACAAAGTGAGACACAGAAAGAGATGCGGACTAAAAATGAGAAGTGTGACCAATAA
>JAGVVM010008253.1:0-14835 GCA_019149425.1 Psidium friedrichsthalianum | reverse complement strand
AGTGTTGGCAGTTCCAACAGAATGTTCGTGGGGTTGAAACTTGAAACGGAGGATAATTTGCGGGTCAAAAAAAACTGATCAGAAGGTCCTCGAACACAAACATAGAGCATAGATTTCACAGGGTCGCTAGGGGTGAGCATTGGGTCCGGTAGAACCTGGAACCTGAAGAACCGGACGGATGGAACCCGACCGATTATAGGCTCCAAGGTTCCAAGGTATGGAGGTAGGTTTCGGCTCCCAAATTAGGGAACTCGTTCTGATGGATTAGTTCCAGATTCTAGGTAATGAACTTGTAACCGGAACCTGGACCCTAGAGTGTTTTTATTTTTTTTTTCTTAGTATATTTCTTTTGCGTCATCCTCAATATTCCTAATTCCAATGTTGAGTGTAATCCGAACCACTTTATCATAAGACTTTTACTTTATTAATGTTTCTATTTTTCGTCTCTAATATGAGTTGTGGTCAGTGAATTTTAGCCAGTAGTGATGGTCATTAAATGTGTTATTTCACTATATCGTTCAATTAGAATACATGTGGAACTGGGGTAGAACGCTGAACGACCCCTGGACCTGTGACAGGGTAGGATTTCTAGGTTTCAAGCTACGCAGGGTAGGTTCCAAGTTCCACAAAATAAGGAGCTTATAACAAGTAGGTTCCTGGTAGAACCTGTATCGGAAACCTGGAACCTTTGTGCTCTCACTTGGCCCTAGGTCTCACGCAAGTTCCGTCTGTATTGATTAATTTAAACACTGCGTAAAAAGAACATTACCTTTAATGGTCATTATTTGCCTGCTACAATCCACTTTTCACAACCTCTCTTTAACATACCACGATAAGTATAACAAAAGTATTACAAACTAGTAAGTCTTAATCATGAATATCGCAAAAATTGAAGCTCAAACTCAGACTTGCGAGTTCTAAATTACACACTTAATACGTATGCTATATAATATTATAATATCACTCGAAAGCATATAGCAAAAAAACAAAAAAAAACAAATTGTTGCAGTATTTGTATGTTCCAGGTTCCCATCTACTTGACACCTGTAAAACTACCTATCAAAATGGTTCTTCAATTTGTGGAATGTAAACTTAGCCATGCTATCTGGAACCTAGAACCGGGTCGATCCTCGCCCATTGATCAGGTTTCAGGTTCTGCGGTGAAACCATGCTCGCTCCATCGACGTTAAGGAAATATACGCACATGTACAAATAGTAAATATATGTTAGCCCTCGTTTGACCAACATTCCAACAGATGGTGACCCTGCTGGGTCATCGGATTACAATAAGGTTCGAACTGAACGAAAGCTTAATCATTTATTCGATTAATACATAGTAAATACCCACACGCCCAAACGATTCTACTAAGAGACCTTTCTTTCACAGCTTATGGGGGAGGCAAAAAACGATTCTAAGCACCTCTTGTTCACCCCTCAATGAATCGTTTCTTCCAAAGAATCAGGCAATGCAAATCGTTGAGCAACACCACTTACCGATCTTGCCTGGTACTTTGCATCCAATGAAAAAGAATGACGAGGAAGCATTTGACTGGCTTTTTTTTTTTTTTTTCTTTTATTTCTACACAATGACTTTAAAAAAAAAAATTAATCGAACTGGGAATGAATATGAGGGAACCCTATTCTTTGGACGAACGATGGGATGCGAAGCCGAAACGCACGTGAGGAGGATTTCCTTTTGACGAACTACAAGGCGGTATTTTTTGAAGACGATTATGTAGATATGATCTCAGAACGATGCTGCCTCCCTCAGCTATATAAAAGGCCCCTCCAAGCTCTGTCATTGTAGTAAGCCGCGCTGATTGCTTTGCTACTCATCTTATAGCTTTTCCACAGTCTCTTCTTGTGAACTACTAGTTCCATTTTCGGAGGGGGAAAGAGTCGGAGGCCTCGGCAAGACGACGTAAGAGCATCGGCCTGTTTTCCCATTTCTGTAATCTGCACGAACATGGTTGAGCTCTATATACTGCGGCGTCACAGAGCTCTATCGTGCATCTGCTCATTTGGATGGCACTAGCTAGAGGGGAAAGCCAGGTTGTAGTATTTCACAAGGTATTATGATTTTGTAAGCAAATACCCTTTTTTAGTTCTCCACCTGATTTTCGCCTTGTTTTGTCATTAACTTCTTTATTTTATGTTAATTTGCCACGGTGGACTGCCTGACGACTGGGAGCAGTGAGGGGAGCATAGGCCAATTTGAAGTTGCAAATTGTATGTGACGGATCCTCGTGCCTGCGAATTTATAGATCTGATCCTCTGTATAATTTCTAATTGCAGAAATTTATGGTGCGTAATCAAAATTAAAGGCCCGAAAAGGGGCGATCTTGTGTTATGTTGTCTCTCTGTCTTTGGCAAGAATGGAAAACATGTGCCGTTGTAAGTGAGTCTTTCTGTGTCTGCGCCGCGCCGTGTGATCGTGCAAACCGTGTCCCCCTAAGCTTAGTTAACTACAGTAAGCTCTGAGCAGAAGATCAGCCCCCACCTCTCTGTTTTCGGACACAGTCGCACAAGTCCCTCACCCGCAGCGTTCGTTCCTATTTTGGGCGACGTGGCACTCGCACGGCCTCTCGCCCCTCCTCTCTCTCTCTCTCTCCTCCTCCTTTAGCACCGGAGGCTACAGCTATATATAACGAGCTCCCCTTCCCGTCCCTTCCTCACTACATCTCTTCTTCTCTTCTTCTTCGCCTTCTTTCGCTGTCGCTTTCATCTGTTTCTCTCGGTTAGCGTGCCGAGACTCTCTCTCTCTCTGTATCTGTGTCTCTTGTTGTCAGTGTTCTGGTGCGCGATAGACTACGTACCGACAAAAACTGTCCCGGGGAACACCACCCCAGTTGCCTCTCCTCGCAGCTTCTGATAACCCTTCTCCTTTCTCGAGCTCATACTTTCATTTTTTTGTGGGTTCATTTGATCTTTGGCGATTCAAAGATGGGTGGTCAGAACAGAGCGGTTTCGAGGTCGCCCTCGATCTGCCTCAGCAGGGCGGTGGCTCCAAGTGCTTCGACGACGACGGCCGTCTCAAAACGACCGTAAGCAGAGAAAACAGAGCACTCTACTTCATCTTTTCCTCATCAAGTAAGTCCAAAAGTCTCGCGGATGAGTAGAGTTCAAAAATGTTTTAGCTTGGATGGGGGCACTCAATTATTTGCATGCAAAAGGGAAAAAAAATAAATAAGGTTTCTAGGTTTGATGTGTGATTGACCAAAAAAACCAGTGGACATTCAGAAACTAGCTCTTCACTAGCTTAAAGAAACATTAGTTAGTTTCCTGTCTACTTGAGAAGAGGGGTAACCTCTTCTGCAACTTTTATAGATTCCTGAGTCGGGTTTTGTTGTTCTGGGTTCGAAACAGGGACTGTGTGGACGCCAGCGCTCACATAATCACAGCTGTGATCGGGTCGGGATGCTCTTGGCATGGGCCACGGCGCAGCTCGGTGGATCGCCGGGCCGGCCGGTGATGTTCCTGTTCTCCTTCGTCACTTACTACACCTCGGCCTCTTGGCACGTTGTTACCGCACCGGCGACCCGTCACGGCAAGCGCAACTACACTTTACATGGACGCCGTCCGCTCCAATCTTGGTAATAATCCATTTACAAATGGAAAATCTCGGTCCACCCACCAAAAATCTTTTCGCATAAAGATGCCTCCTCTCATTTCGTTTGATCAATGGAATTTTCTCATTTTTCTTCTCCTTCTTTATGGGAATATTGGCAGGTGGGGCAAAAGTGAAGTTTGTGGACTGGTTCAGTACCTCAACCTTTTTTGGGGTTGCCATTGGGTACACCATTGCAGCCTCCATAAGCATGATTGAGTGGTGAATTTGATTGTACTCGAAGTCAAGTTAAATACCAAAGATTGCTGAATTTTTTAATTGGGGGCGTTGTTACTGTTGCTGATTCTGGTTTTAATGATTGCTCAACACGATAGGGCAATCGCAGATCAAATTGCTTCCACAAGAAAGGTGACGATAGTCCCTGCCACTCGAGTAAACACTCCGTACATGATCGCCTTCGGGGTCATCGAGATCGTTCTTTCGCAAATCCCGGACTTCGACCAGCTGTGGTGGCTCTCCATCGTGGCCGCCGTCATGTCCTTCACTTACTCGACCATCGGACTCGCCCTCGGCATCGCCAAAGTCGCAGGTTGGCGAGAACGTTGTCGTGCTGTCCAATTCTATTGTTTATGAACTTGCTGTGTGAATGGTTAAAGTGAAGTATTGAGTAGAAGAAAGCCTGACAGTAGCCCTCATTTCTCGTTTTTTCGCAAATATCTACCAGAAAATCGCAAATTCGGAGGAAGTCTCACTGGGATAAGCATTGGCACTGTGACTCAGACCCAGAAGATATGGAGGAGCTTCCAGGCTCTTGGTGACATAGCTTTTGCCTATTCATACTCCGTCATCCTGATCGAAATTCAGGTAAAGTTACACGACACCTTCCTGTAACTGGATGTATTGCGAAAAAAGAAAGATCCCTAGACTTTGGAAAAACTACCCTTGGTTGCTGTAATTAACTGTTTAGTATGATGCGGTTGGAAACAGGACAACCATCAAATCCCCACCCTCGGAGTACAAGACGATGAAGAAGGCCACGCTGGTCAGCGTGGCGGTCACGACTCTATTCTACATGCTCTGCGGCTGCATGGGCTACGCCGCCTTCGGGGACATGGCGCCAGGGAACCTCCTCACGGGCTTCGGCTTCTTCAAACCTTATTGGCTGATCGACATAGCGAACGCCGCCATCGTGATCCACCTCATCGGTGCCTACCAGTCTTCTGCCAACCCCTCTTCGCCTTCATCGAGAAGCATACCGCGAAATGGTTCGGGGACAGCCAATTCATCACCAAGGAGATCGAGATCCCAAATCCAGGTTCCCGACCCTACAAGCTGAATGTCTTCCGGTTGATCTGGCGAACCATTTTCGTGATGCTAACCACCGTGATCTCGATGCTGCTCCCATTCTTCAACGACGTGGTCGGATTGCTCGGCGCTCTGGGATTCTGGCCTTTGACGGTTTATTTCCCAGTCGAAGATGTACATCGTCCAAATGAAGATCCCAAGTGGAGCACAAATGGCTGTGCCTTCAGATCCTCAGCGGAGCTTTGCCTCATCATCACTATAGCCGCCGCCGCAGGCTCAATCGCCGGGGTCGTGCTCGATCTCAATCCTACAAGCCTTTCGGTACTAACTACTAATTCGGCCTCCGACATAGCCGGGCTCTTCTCGTCGCTGACGAGGAGTCGCAAGGCAGGGAGGAGTTTTAATTTTAGGAACCTGCTTCTTCTTTTGATGTTCATAGGGTGCTCAAGGAAGAGAAATCACTCAATACGTTAACTAATAGTTGGGTATTGGGTTGCGGTGGATGTAACGCGAAGGTTGAACTTTGTACTTTCTGCTTCTTTTTGCAAGATATGAAAAAGAAAGGACGGCAATTGCTATGATGTCACCTTGCCTACTCTGTTTTGAATTTCCCGGAGTAAAGCACATGTTGACGAAAGTCCAAAAAAAGAAAAAAAAAAAATCGGCCTTTTCAACGTTTGACCTGAATTTTTGACAGCTGGGGAGCCTATTGCTTGTGGGTTGTGGCTGTCCACACCGCCATCATTCACAAATGGACCCAACCATAGAAAATTTGTGGACTTGTACAAAAAATGAGATGTCACGAGATAATGAGAAGACCTCATTGAATCCCTCCAACTTAACCTTATTGAATACGTGTGAATCCGCATCAGATTCACCATGCAATCCCTCATACGCAATGATTTAATGAATTCGAGAGTCCAAACTATGAATAGCATACGGGTTTCTCAAAAAGGGGTTAATTGCCACATACACAAAAAAAAAAAAATCTTAAATCTATTGTAATTGTGTCAATTCAATCCTAAACTTTTAGATTTATCAATTCAATCATTCTTGCCAATTTTAGCTAGAAATCACCTACGTGTCTAGACCAGCACTAACATGATAATTTTTAAATAATTTTTATTTTTTATTTTCTTTCTCTTTCTTTTTTTTTCTTTCCCCTCTCCCTCTAGTTGATTGCTAGACCCGATGACCTACCAGAAGTGACAAAGAGACTCGACCTCGCTAGATCCGGCAAGGGTGAGCATTACCGAGCCCCCTGGCGAGGGTGCAGAGCGAGCCTCGCCCAAGTGATACAAGGCCCAAATTTGCCACCCCTCCCCCCAAGCAAGACTGACCTTGCAGGCCCTTGCCTCTGCCTAGGTTCAACAACTTGGCTAGAGGAGAAAGGAAGAGAAGAAAAAATAAGAAAAGAAAAAATATTAAAATATTACGAAAATTTGCTATGTCAACGATTTTCCATCAAAATTGGCTAAAAAAACCGATTTGGCACAATTGTAATATGTGTGGGATTTTTTTTTTTTTTTGGCAACTATCCCTCTTAAGAAGCAAGTAAACACACACGCACCGAGTCTAGCACGAGAGAGCGGCCAAGGCATGCGAGCACCTTTCCACCACCCAAAAATCATGTTGTAGTGAAGATGGAACAATTGCCCAACTTCATGAGCACCATCGAAAGTGCTCTGTTTCTCGTCAAACTCGACCGCTGGTTGATTTAACAGGAACTGTGATGGCTCTGAAGTGATCTTTGACATGCCATTGAGTGGCTAGTCTGGTTCTCTCCGCAAGCATAAGTTGGGTGGATTCTAGCACTACTAATCAAATTAGAATCTCCAATCAGCCAAAGGAAAATGAGATAAGAGGAGAATCTCCGAGAAGAATCCAAGTGAAGTGATCTCTCAAGCACGATGTCAGATGAAAGCTGCCATGTCGATCGTCCGACAAGCAACTCCGTGTTAGAATGAGTGCTTCATCACACACCACGGATCATGCCCATGAAGTTTTCACGTTTATCTGAAGTGTCCCATCTTTACTTTCCATTAGGCAATTTCCCTTTGCCTAGTCCTTGAAACACTTCACCATTAAGCTCGGGAAGTTTGATCTTTTGACAATTTAACGCTCCGACAGTTTCAAAGCAGAAAGAAAGTTCGGCCGACTTTTGGTTCCAACCACTCCAACTTCACCTTTTCTTCTTCTTTTTCTGACTACGGCCCATTAAACCCCTTAGTTTACGTTTGGATCAGGCAAATTTGCCTATTTTGCAACCAGACACTTAAGACTCCACAGCCCAAACAGGATCGTACTCTCAAGAGTCAATCCCAACTATGCAGCTTTCACATTGAAGTAATGGTGAGAAATGGCAAATGGGATTTGTTTGCTGGGAGTGGATGATCTTCCTGCTCCGAAAAGTCAACTGGTATCTTGACTTTGTGTGATGGATTTGCGCTAAAGATCATAGGATAAGATAGTCAATACATGTGGAAACGATGGACGGAGCGTGCAAGTCAAATAAAAGAAGCAGAATACGAAGGCAATACTTGAATATATTTAGAGGGACTCATTTACATTAAGTGTAATCGAGTCGAGCTAAGTCCGATTAACAGAGTTTATTAGTACAGGAACAAACTCAACCAAACTTGAATATCTGTGGCTCAACGTATAATCCATTAGAGCTAACTGAACTCCATTGTTCTAGGTCTAGCCCATTTCAACAAATGATTCGCGAGCTCTGGTAAACTTGGACTGGAAAAACTCTGTTATCTTGAAACGGCCCGATTGAGGTTAGCGTCTTCGAATTAGAAACTGTAAAAAGGAAACCCATTGCGATGTTCAAGAAGGAAGGGCCTGAGAAGGCGGTAAAGCGACTATAGTATAATTCAAGCACGATAGTTTGAGTGATTATTTTGGTGGATAGGCCGGGTTCAAAGCGCTGAAATTTCAAATGATTTGTTGTTTACTTGTTTTCTACTGTCGTAGTTACGCAGAACTGGGTGTTGTCTCGATTAGAGTTGTGTTCCGCCTTGATTTAGTAACACTTTTGCGTGTGTTCCATTAGATCGGTAAAAGAATGGGGGAAGGGCAATCAGAACAATTATTCCCTCGACATTACCATAAGGTTTCTACACCCGTTATGTAATGCTCGACTCGGTGCAGCCATACATGCACGAGCCCGTGACCGCGATCCTACGTCTGACTTACTTCCCGGCGCTCTGCTCCCTAAGAAGGTCGCCTGTCGATGCAATCTAAAGGAAAACAAGAGGTTGCAAAGAGGTGAATAAGCTGACATGTCTTCCGACGCTCTGCTCCCTAACAAGGCCACCTATTGATGCAATCTAAAGGAAAATGGTTTTAAAAGCATGTGAATGAGCTAATACGTAAGGGAAAACTTGAGTCGTTGTTCGATTCCAGCCTTGCTTGTGGCAAAGAAGGATGATTATTTATAGAATGTGCGTGGATAGCTGAACCATCAATAACATAATATTACTTGTAGATACCACAATTTCTAGACTTGTGCTTGAGTAATTGTTTTGCTCTACCATATTTTTGAAGATAGATTTGAGAAGTGACTATTAGAGGCGATCGGTTTCTGGCCTGATCTAATCCCACTCTAGTTGTTCCAGAATCGGACCAGGACCCATTTTCAAGGACTGGGAACCAAACCAAATCGATTAGTTCGGTATGGTCTGGGGGGTTCCCAATTGATTAATCCATTATTCTTAGCCGCTGTGGGTTCCCAATTCGATTAATCCATTATTCTTAGCCCAGCGGCTATAGTCAGGAAGAAGCATATATCCAAGGCATAAGCTGGTTAGAGGCGCGGTCACCGCATGGCTTGAACTTGTAACCTTAGGGAGGGCATTGTGACCACCTTATTACTGGACCACCACTCTCGATAGTAACATCTCACGCACGTTTTTGTCCACATAAGGGTATCGGTAAGCTGCACGAGGAATTTCTTTACTAATGTTTGCTTCAAGATAATTGACGAAAAAAATCCTAAATCTATTGCAATTGTGCCAAATCATTTCTAAACCTTTTTTTTTTTTTTGCTAATTGATTCCCAAACCTTTAAGACTTTTTTGGATAACTCTCCCCAAAAATCAACTTTGCAAATTAAGGTTACATAGGGAGGAAAAGGGAAAATCAACTATGGCTTCTCTTGACATCTTCACCTTAAGCGTAGGTACAAAGTAGCATAAATATACAATCCCCATAACCGGAAAAATTTGGTAAATGCCCCCAGGTTTCTCGGCAATTTTCGTATGATCCTCCAGGTTATCAATTTGAACAAAGTTTTCCCCGAACTTTTATGATCAAACTAAATGTCTCCTCCCCTCTCCCGACGCACATTGTGATCATTTATTTTTTTCCACGCTAGTCAGGACATAGAAGCTCTCGTGAGACGCTGGATTAAACAAATTGAGTCCTTGACGTGGGATTTGGCGTGTCACGAACCTACCTTTTATGATGTACAAGCAAAATATTGGACAGGAAATTCCACCGTTATCAATTAATTGTCCTAGAAAGTTTGCTAGAATAACCACCCCAAAAACTTGGTCCGAGGAGGCCCAGGGACAAGAAATTAAATAAAACTCAAACTTTTCCTAGCTTCGAATTACGATGTCGGTCCAAATCTGAAGAAAATTATGTCAAACATTCATCTAATCATAATGACAATGTGTGATTAGAAATTGTTCCCTATGATTGAAGTTATATTCTCAACACCATACACTTTATTTGCACAAGCAGTGGAGAACATACATGGGAGACCTAGAAAGTGAACGTGCCCATCCTGGCATATAGTTCACAAGCGTGGCAGCAGATACGTGGAGAGATCATACACTGCCAATTGGGTTGTTAGGAGCATTGATACTGTCAATCATCAATTAGCTCCTCATGATGAAATTTAGGTGTTAAATTTAAGATTTACTGAGGTGAAGAAAAGCTAATCTTTTGGTGCATTTGTTTCATTTTCTCAAAGCGAGCATACCAGAATTGATGGCAGCGTTCATATTTTTGTGGGTTTTGTGATTTCAATTCCAATTGTAGAAGATCTTCTCGTCAGAAAATCTGCATGCCTAACTCAGAAAATCAAAATAGTAATGGAGTGCAATCACCTTTTCGAGATCAAGATAAAAAAAACTAAGGAATCAGAATGAATGCACAGTTGATGGTAGCCATCAAGTCAAGCGAATATCCAAGTTCAAATTTTGAGAAGCACGATATCAACATCAAGGATCACCGTAAAAAAAAAAGTCACTCATGAACAATTTCGAAGGTCGCGAGGAAATCAAGAGTAAAAACCCTAATGTGACGTAACTAGCGCGTGATTAGAGGAAAAAGATAGACTGATTTCAGCTCGTAGCGGACACCAATTCTCGCGGAATTCCTCGATACTACTACGACTAAACAGACTGACTATTGTAAAGACACGACGAAGTTCTTTTGCTAATAGTGCCTAGTTGGCGATCATCAATTCCATCATCAGCAAACTTGATAACCACCAACGTATCAGTAGTGTGTACCCAAAAAAGCGCAGGACTCACCGTGATCAGTCAACGTTCTTCAACAGCTTCGTCCCCATCTTGCAAGCCAGGAAGGCGTCGATGCTCGCATGCTTGATCAGGTCGTCGGAGAGCCTGACATCATAATCCCAGGGTTTCGGGCCATACTTATCGTGGATCTGCCACTTAATCTTCCTCGGCCTCGCCATCTCCGCTTCCCCTCCCAGCACAATCCTCCCCAGCTGCTCCAGATTCTTCCTCCGAAAGTCTACGTACCCGACGGAGATCTCCTTGGACTTCTCCGCCAGCTTCCGGAGCTCCACGGGCTTCCGCATCGTCAGCCCGACCTCCCTCTCGAGCTCCTTGGCCATCGCCTCTATCCCGACGCCGAAGATCCTCGAATCGTGGATGAAGTCCTTGAGGATTTTGGGGATAGGATGCGAAGGATCGAGTTCGTAGAGAAGGCATTGGTTCCCCGCGCAGAGCTGAAGCAAGTCGTAGGGATTGTCCTTTGAACCAGCTGATACATGAACGATTTCAATCAAGAAAAGGAAGAACAGAAACGGAAAAACAAGAAAACCTGTGAAAAAACAAATGTTGATCTTAGGGCGGCCTGGGGTTTCACGATCGGGACAAAAACTGCCAATCGAACGGGAAGAAACCACCTACGCGACAACAGATAGCGCTTGTAAGGCGCATTCGCGTAGCTTCGGCTTCGCTCGGCGGAGATGCCGACGACGACCTCTCCCTTCTTCCCCTTGCGGTGCGACTTCTGCACCTGCTGAACCCAGTCCTTGACGACGGAGTCGCCATCCGGGCCGCCGGTGACGGTGGTGGCGAGGAAGAACTTGTCGCCGATGATGACGTCGAACATGCACTTCCGGTTGGGATCCTTCTCGATCTGCACCTCCATGGCCTTGATCTCGTCCTTCGCCGACTCCATGATAGTCTTCTTCGCGCCCTCGAGAGAGAGAGAGAGAAAAAAACAGAATGGTTCGCTCGCGGCGTGGGAGACGTGAGGAGCGGAATGCTAAAACCCTTTTTCTGTTGAGATTTTGTACGGCGCGGCACTTTTGATCGAATTTATTCATTAGAATCCTTCAAAATTTGCTCAATATCTTTGTGGGCCTCTGCCAATGGTGTAGCCCAACCAATTTTTCAATGGGCCTGTCAGTGCCTTGGCCCAAAGGAACCTGACGACGGTTAGCCGGGCCATCGTTTTCGGATTAATTTTTTTTAGAAACGATTATCTAACGGTCTTTCGTCCACCGTGCGATTAAAAGTCGTTCTTCACTCGCCAAAAGAAAAAATATATAATTAATTAAGAATTATTATGGAGTCCACTCCTTCAAAAAAATCTGTGGCCCCTTTTCGGATTAAATCTTTTAATAAATGATTATCTGACCCTCTTTAATCCAACGTGAGATTAACAATTTATTTCTTGGTCACAAAAAAATAATAAATAATAAATAATTAAGAATTATTGTGGGTTCTACTCCTTTAAAAATTTGTGTCCCGCAATGTGCCGTTATTCTCATATAGTCACCCAAAAACTGATATATTAACAAAATCCTTAATTTCTAGTTTTGCCTTTCTTCTACTTTTTTTTTTTGTCGAACCTTTCTTCTACTTAATTAGGTAGGAAATACTGAAATGAAGATGCCACATGGCTGATGTATCTTTTATTATCCATTATCGCACCCAGTTATTTCAATATCGTTTGTTTGCAGAGGCGCCAATATACGCAAGTGAAAGTGGGCAAAAATTTAGGGAGCGTTTGTTTTGGAAAAAAATTCGTGATAAAGAAAAATAATTACTTTTAGAGAAATCATTGCAAAAAACATTGTGCATTCGAAGAACTGCGTTGTGTTAGCAAAAATAGGAAAAGCCCACATGGGCTTCAGTCAAACGTCAAGCCCAATCTACGCATCGGGTGGACCGAGCCACCGGATACCGGGACTTACCAATCCTCATCGAAGCCGGCCCATGACTCGGAAAACATAAAATTCTATTTATCAAGGTAAGACCATGGCATGATCAAAAGGGACCAACTATGAATATTAGAAAAGTACCATAGCATGCTTCCTATGTGAGCTTTCATAAATTGGGCCATGAGGTTTATTAAACACGTACAATTCAAAGCTTGTTGGGCCGCTTTCTTCTTTCATTTCTAGCCTAAAAGAAACTTGGCATTGGTTTCGGACTTTCGGTGCTCTCTCTTTTGGAACCTAAATTTAACTTTTATCGTGTTTACTCGAGTTTTCAAGATGTGATGCCAAGTTTTAGGCACATTAGATAGTGGTTGAGCCTATATAAATCGAATCAACATGAATTTTTGCGACGCTTTATTTAGAGGAGATTGTAAAATCCTACCATTGTGCATGGTTACGGCCGGAGTACTGTGGTAATATAGGGGGTCGCATTTACTTTCGGAATTGCATGCTGGTAAATATGCACCTACATGAGACATTTCTAGTAAAAGGGTTGTATCTTTTACTTTCTAGTTTGATGTTAAACTCGCTCTTAGGTTTATCTTAAATTTTTAAAATTAGCTTTCACCTCCTCATACTGATGCTCGGTGATGCAAGTACCATGTTCTCACGTGTTATGACTCTTTTATCACGATCATCTTCTATTGAATCGTTCATCTCGCCTTCATCACTAACATTATTTTCATCAATGAAACTGCTTTCAATACGAAGTCCATCCATCTAAAAGAGATTAAAAAATAATTAAGCGTCGTATGTGTAAGATATATACATTGACAGACACCAACTAAAATTTGACATCGACGGGTACCTTTTGCTTTCTTGCAATCAAAGAAGTAGAGACTAACGAACCTTTATTCACGGTTTTGTGTTTAACTAATATAAAATCCTAAAATAATTGAAAGATCAAAGAAAACTAATATACTCGAGTCCCTATTTATTTATTTTAGTAAGTTTGTTTGATTAGGGAACAATATTCGCCTAATCTATTCTTTTGCCGGAAAACAATATTCACTATGTTAAAAGTTGCAATTGAATCTTTCATATATTACTTGTTGTTTGAATGTATATATTGGTTGGAAGTTTTTGTTTGAATTTTAATGCTTTGATTTGTTTCTTTAAATAAAACAGGAAACTGATCTTGGCTTTTGTAAATAGTAAAAATATCAAACCCGTTAAGTGAGCCTCCCAGTTTCCAACTTTAACACGTGTGGCCGAGGTCGGACCGACCACTTTGTAAACTAACGGGCACGGTCATGTCCTCATTTTCGTTTATGCTTCTCGGTCATGGAAGAAAGAAGGGAACATAAGTGAGTGCCTACTTCTTTTAAAGAATATTCAATTTGGCAGAGGGTATTATCGTCTTTGTAATTGATAAAATGGGAATTAATTGCAAATGAGTTTTAAAGATAATCTATCCAATTAAAATAGAGATTTCGCAAAAGTCGTGAAAAGATACTGTCAGTAATATAAAGATTTTTTTGTAAGAGAATTTAGCTCTCACAAACTCCTACTGACAAAATGCAGAGACGGAGAGCGAGGAGCTCTCACCGCTTTCACCAGGACGACACTGAGTCGGAGAGCGACTCGTCCATCCGGAAAGACTGCCACGAGAAGGTCAGCAAGGCCGCGGAACAGTACGGCAAGACCGCCGAAGAGTACAAGCGAGAGATCGAGGAACTGAAAGCCAAGAACTTCTTGAGACTCTGGATTCAGACCGAACATGACCACGACGGCCTCGGTGGTTGCTCCCATGGTCCTGCGTTCAGCGATGTCGTCTTGTTCGCGGCTAAAGACGGTCCCAACGGAGGCCAGTCGAAGCCAGTCCTGGCTCACAGGGCTGTGCTGGTGAGCAGCATTGCCTTTTGCTCGGGTCATTGCTTTTCATTGCTGATTTTGCTTGAAGTTTTTGGGTTTTTTTTTTCCTTTGTTTTTGCTCCGATCCAATATGTTTTGTCCCCATTTATTTGAGCTTCAATTTGTTTGTAGCTAAATTGTGGGTGGGTTCAAATATTCTGTTTCTTAATTAGGGTGCTGATAGACAGTAAATAAGGAAAAAGATAAAAAAAAGTCACAAATCTATTGTAATTGTGTCAATTCAATCCAACTTTTTATGCTAACAGAATCTAAGCGCCTTTTGCAATTATGCCAATTCAATCCTTTTTCCCGACCGACACTGTCTTGGAAATTTTTTGCTAATTTTTTAAAAAAATTTCTTGTCATTTGTTTTGGTTTAAGGCCGGCAAAAGTGGCGTCACAAACCCAGCAAGGGCCATGCACCCTCGCCAGGGCCTCTTGCTAGCCCTAACCAAAATAAAAAAACAAAAAAAATTAAAAAAAATTAAAATTATCATTAAAAATTTGCCATAGTCAGTCGGCAAAATGGATTGAATTGCCATAATTGCAAAAGGTTCAGGACTTAATAAAAAAAATTAACTGAATTAGTGCAATTGCAATTAATTTATTT
>JAGVVM010008252.1:0-11838 GCA_019149425.1 Psidium friedrichsthalianum | reverse complement strand
AAAAAGTTATGGCAATTAATTGATCACTTAAGTATTTCACATTACACTTTTTGTTTTATCGAATCATGTTACACATGTTGCCCTATTGATTCGTGCAAGATGTGCACAATCGGCAAACTAGTTCAACTTTGTGGATCAATGCCGACACAGTCTCCGTTTGATGCACCATCATGTTCTCTTCAGTCTTTTGTTAAAGAAGATGAGTTTGTCCAATGCCCACACGAGTTTGAATCATTGAGTCCACTATGCATTATTGGTACCACACTATGCATTATTCTTACCAGACTCCCTCTTTCTTTTTAAGAAGAAAAGTACGAAATTATCGATTGACGTTACCCTCTAAGTTATTCGACCTTCTTTAGCATAATATTCTATTGAATTTTAATTGCAGAGAATTTGAGTTTAACCACACCTACCTTCGTTGATTTGACCATTACAACTGCCCCAAATGTGCTTTTATTTTAAATTATTATGTCTTAAACATCTGACTTTTTGGCTTCTATTTTGGTTAATCATTATTCGATTCAGTTGATTGACTTTTGGTTGGTATTACACTGATGAAAAAAGTACACATTATTCAACATCTTTTCTTATTTTTTATGGTTAGTTTCGAGTTGGAGCAGTATCCTACAAAGCAGCAACCTAAGTAATTAACTGATGTTTAGTTAAGACCTTAACTATGGTTAGATTACAGGCCTGTCTTTTCTCGCTTAAATAGGTTTGTCTTCTTCGCTCTCCTTTCTTCACCCTCATCTGCGCTCAAAATCTCTTGGCCTTCTTCGTCTCCCATCCTTCTTGATCTGGTTCGCTCTTCTCCTCATTTGCACTTAGTCTCTGTTCATTCTAGCTCCCCTTCTTTCATCCTCAGTTGTAGTCAAATCTCTTGGCCTTCTTCGTCTCCCATCGTTCTTGCTCTGTTTCGTTCTTCTCCTCATTTGCACTCAAATCTCTGTTTCGTTCTTGCTCCCTTTCCTTCATCCTCATTTGAACTAAAATCTCTTGGCCTTCTTCGTCTCCTACCGTTCTTACTCTGTTTCGCTCTTCTCCTCATTTGCACTCAATTCTCTGTTTCTTTCTTGCTCCCCTTCCTTCATCCTCATCAGCTCTCAAATCTCTTGGCCTTCTCCCGTCGCTCGTGCTCTGTGGTCGCTCTTCTCCTCATTTGCACTCAATTCTCTGTTTCGTTCTTGCTCCCCTTCCTTCATCCTCATTTCAACTCAAATCGATTGGCCTTCTTCATCTCCCATAGCTCTTGCTCTGTTTCGCTCTTCTCCTCCGCACAACCGTTCTTCTTCCTCTTCGGCTTCTTCTTCTTCTTCATTATCTGCTGCTCCTTTTCATCACACTCTCTATTTTCGTGCTCTTTGTTTATCGGACAAAAAATCAAAGAAAAATGTCGATCGATGCTGTCATTGCTATTGTATGGGATGTCTTGAAGATGGGGTTTGCTCTCATCAAGCGTGGATTCGGATACGTCATGTCCTCCGGAGCTACGCCAGTGATCTTCGGAAGGAAGTCGGGAATCTGGAGTAGCGAGGCTCAGAGGGTCCGCAGTGACGAGGAAGCGGCCAGAAACAATCATCGGAGTATCCACGAATGGGTCCCAGGATTTCTGGCAAGTGCTGAGAAGGCTTCGAAGGAGGCAAAAGACCTGTTGGCGGAATTCGACGCGGCGAGCAAGACTTGCTGCGGCGGGACTATTCCCGACCCCAATTGTCGCTATCAGTTCAGCAGGAAGGCCAAGAGCAAGACCGATTACATTCAGAAACTCATTCCAGAAAGCAAAGACAAGGAGATCTCCTTCATCAGTCCTGAGGTATACGCTGCCGATCTTCGGATGGAAGTCGGAAATCTGGAGAACGAGGCTAAGAGGGTCGGCGTTCTTGAAACGGAGGCCGAAATAATGTTCGCAACTTCCACGATGTCTTTACGACGTGGAAGGCAAATGCTGACAAGGCCTTGAAGGAGGCGCGAGACCTGTTGGGCGACTTCGAAGGGGCGAGCAGGACTTGCGGCTACGGGACTCTTCCCGACCCCTGTTGTCGCTATCAGTTCAGCATCAAGGCCGAGGCCCAGATCAAGGTCGTTCGGGACCTCGCTCAACAATGCAGAGATCGATTCAAGGAATTGAACGACATCTGCTTCATCGGTCCTGCTCCGGGATAGTCAATGTTCCGAATCCGACCACGAAAGTCCAGTCGCCCACCGGACGGCCTCTGTTTTTTCTGCCTCGACGTCGATTAAGCCTAGGGAGGATGGCCTCTTCGAATCAGAGATTTGATGATACAGAAAGTCATGGATGCTCTTGCCAATACCAGCAACAGTGTGGTTGGGATTTACGGGATGGGCGGGGTTGGCAAGTCCACCCTTTTGGTGGAGGTCGAAAGGAGAATAAGGAAAGAGAGGTCGTTCGATCTGGTCGCTAAGGCCGACGTGTCGGAAAATCCAGATATCAAGAGGATTCAAGGAGAGATTGCGGACGATTTGGGCCTAAGCGACATAAAGGACAAAGAGTCCGTAAGAGGAAGAGCGAAGCTTCTGCGGAAGAGTTTGGAAAGGAGGAAAAGGAGAAAAAGGAAAAGGAGAAAGGAGGAAAAGGAGGAAAAGAAAAGGAGGAAAAGGAGAAAAGAAGGTGCTCATAATACTGGACAACCTCTGGGGAAGGCTGGACTTAGACGAAGTCGGCATTCCTTGCGGACATGACAACAATGCCATAGGATGCAAGTTGTTGTTGACTGCGAGAAATCGAGATGTTTTGCTAAGGGAAATGCGCTGTGACAGTGCCTTCCCCCTTGGTGTGCTGAAGGAAGAAGAGGCAGAAAGATTGTTTGAGAAGATGGTGGCAGGCAAAGTTCCTGCTGAGTTGGAACCCTTGGTGGAGGAAGCGCTCCGCATATGTGCAGGTTTGCCTTTCTTAATTGTCGCTGTAGCCAAGCTTTTTATGCACACAAGTTACGATGCATGTAAGGATGCTTTGAAACGAATCTGGAACGAAGATACTGGTGACACGATAAATCGGACGTTGCGTATAAGTTATGATCGTGTGAAACGTGTGAAACCCGACGCGAAGCGGTTGTTACAACTCATTGCTGTTTATGGTGTCTCTAAGCCCTCTCTCGAAAATTTGGTGAGGTACGGCGTTGGTTTGGGGTTATTTGGAGAAGAAAGTAGCATGGAAGATGCTAGAAGTAGGTTGAACTCGCTGATCGAAACTCTTCAACACTCCTCCCTGTTGTTACCCAGCGAAGAAGGCGCCAGTGGTTTCAAGATACATGACTTGGTTCGTGACTTTGTTGCCTGGATCATTTCGAGAGATCACCCTCTTCTCGTGTTGAAAGGCGAGTCAGTTGCCAAGATGTCCAAGGACAAGCTCAGAAGTTGTAGGGCGATATGCTTTCCCTACGTGGACATGAAAAAGCTTCCCGAAGAATTGGATTGCCCTCAATTGCACACCTTTTTGCTGTTCTCAAACAATAATGCTCTTGAGATCTCATATTCGTATTTCAACTCTATGAAGAATCTCATGGCCTTACATCTTACCGGGATACGTCTCAATCGTTCGCCTTCGCCGTTTCAATTCTTGGATAAACTACACTCTCTTTGTCTCGACTATTGTTCTTTAGAGGACGTGGCCACTCTTGGCGAGCTAAAAGGCCTCCAAATTTTCAGCCTTCAGAACTCCAACATTCAAAGATTGCCGAAAGAAATTGGGCAACTAACAGAGCTGCGGATGTTAGACCTGAATCATTGTTCACAACTACAGATAATTGAACCGGGTGTGCTTGGAAGGTTGACCAAATTGGAGGAGTTGTATATGAGGGATAGCTTTGATCAATGGAGTTCCGGGGAGCAAACCCCATCAGCCAATGCCAGTCTTATTGAGTTGAATAACATGAATAAACTATGCACTCTATATGTATCCATTCCCGATCCAAGTGCTCTCCCAAAGGACCTAGATGTTGATAAATTAACTAAGTACAAAATCCAAATAGGTGGAGCGTATGGCTGGAGCGAGCAGAAAGGATCGATGACAGTGGACCTCAAGTTGGGTCCAACAAGCGATGTTCTTCGAAAAGAATGCATACAAAGTATCTTACGCAAAACGGACGAGCTTTTCTTACAGGGTTTGAACGGAACTGAGCAAAGAATATACGGGCTGTTCTTAGAAGGTTTTCCAAAATTAAAGCATTTATGGGTCAAGGATAGTCCCTCTTACCGTTACATTCTCGAACGGTCTTCTTTTCCTGCTTTTAAGGCGTTGGAGACGTTACTTCTAGAGAATATGATCTTGGAGAAGATAACCAACAACAATATCTCCATCAAGTCATTCAGTTCATTAAGAGTAGTACAAGTTGAAAGGTGCGACAAGATGCAAGTATTGTTTCCTCGTTCAGTGGTGAGAGAACTTCGACAGCTAGTAAAGATCAAAGTTTCCAATTGCGAGTTAATGCAGGGAATTGTAGAAGCTGATGATGATCGTGGCAAATTTGAGTTGCCTAATTTGTGTGTATTGGAGTTGCGTGACTTGCCAAATATCGAGAATTTTATCATCGCCGGATCGTCTCCTTCAAGTAGTACATCAAACGACCAAGTTGGCGCACAAATTGCATTCTTCGACGGACAACAGGTAACTTTCTACTAAAAGAGTATTAATTATTAGTTAATTTGTCCTCCCTCTGCTGATTAGATCTACCGCATATCGTGGTGCTCATTCAATTGTTATTTTCAGTTTATTTTTCTTCATAATTGCCATGTCCGTTCAAGCTTTCCCTGTGATTAGACAAATCAAAATCTTCCATCTCTCCTAATTGAGTAGAAATCCAACTAATCGAAAGAAATCTATGTAAATTTACTTTGTGATAGGTTCAGAGTTATTTAAATTTATATTCTACAAGCATATTTATATTAATAGTCTTTTTCATAAAGAAAAAACTGAAGAGAATGTGTTTGGCGTTAAAGTAATTTCAAAAGTAGAGTTATTTACGTTGTTTCGAAATGGATTCCATTGAGTTTAGTTACTAAACTTTGTTATCATCCCCAAAAATGTAAAATATAGGTGACTCTTAAAAACCAATACAAAGAATGGGAAGGAGGACCGGATTCCATTTATGCACATTTTTTTTTTTGGTATACTGTGCTTAAATAAGCACTTAGTCATTGAGCACAAAATTTCGTACGGTATAGATAAATGTATATGTACGGACTTTTGGCAATTGATATCCTACTTAGATTGGTGGGGGCCAAGAGTCCTGCACCACGATAGTTTCCTGGTATGTTCATGCACATAATTTCTTGTGTGTTGATACGCGCGTCCAGCATGGATAGATGAGTTTGTACGGGACGTTTGGCATTTGATATCCTGCTTAAAATTGTGGGCCCCACATGCTATTATGTCTGTGTACTGCTTAATCTTCTTTTCATGCTTGGAGCTTCCACGAAAAGAGCTTTGCTTTCGATGATAATGGAACACCGAACTAGTACTTCTCATTAGACACTAGCCAAGCATTGCATATTTTCGTTGGGTTTGCATTTTTCTACGGATGGAATACAACTGGCTCACTAATCAAAATTAAGCTTTGCATCGCAAGTTCTTAAACAGTTTAGTTGGTTGACTAAACTGTTTAACAAGATTCTCCAAGCTAATAAGATGCCTAATGAATGGAGGAAGAGTACGATTGTGCATATCTACAAGAACAAGGGGGATATTCAGAACTGTAGCAACTATAGAGGCATTAAGCTTATGAGCCATATAATGAAATTGTGGGAAAGAGTTATTGAACATCGTTTGAGAGTAGAAACCAAGGTCTCTGTAAATCAATTTGGATTTATGCCAGAAAGATCTACCATGGATGCTATCTTCTTAATACGACAGTTGATGGAGAGATATGGAGAAAAGAAGAAGGATCTACATATGGTATTTATTGACCTCGAAGAAGCATATGATAGGGTCCCAAGAAAAGTTTTGTGGTGGATTCTTGAGAAGAAAAAAGTATCATTAAAGTACGTAGAGGCAATCAAGGATATGTATGATGGTGTTACTACATGTGTGAAGGCCTGTGATGGCACATCAAGTTATTTCCCGATCACAGTAGGTTTACATCAAGGTTCGGCTCTGAGTCCTTATCTTTTTGCACTAATTATGGATGAGCTAACAAAAGATATTCAAGATGAGGTGCCGTGGTGTATGCTGTTCGCAGATGATATTGTCCTTATTGATGAGACCAAGGCTGGGGTCAGTGCTAAATTAGAATTATGGAGAAACACGTTAGAGTCCAAAGGATTTACATTAAGTCGGAGTAAAACGGAATACATGAAGTGTGAGTTCGCCACGACAAGAGGAGATGATCAAGAACCTGTGGATATGCTTGGACAGGAGGTACCTAAGAAAGATACTTTCAGATATTTGGGATCAATTTTGCAAAAGAGGGGAGAGATTGACGAGGATGTTAGCCATAGAATCAAAGCAAGTTGGATGAAATGGCGTAGTGCATCAGGATTTTTGTGTGATCGCAAAATCCCTCTTAGGTTAAAGGGAAAATTTTATAGAACAACAATAAGACCTGCAATGCTATATGGAGCTGAATGTTGGCCGGTACAAAAGCAACATGAGCATAAAATTGGAGTAGCGGAAATGAGAATGTTAAAGTGGATGTGTGGTCATACAAGGATGGATAAGATAAAAAATGACGATATTCGACGAAAAGTTGGAATAGCACCGGTGGCAGAGAAGATGAGAGAACATAGATTGAGATGGTTTGGACATATTCTTCGTAGACCCTTAGATGCTCCAATAAGAACAGAAGTGTGTTACTGAGAAAACGATATGAAGAAAGGACGAGGTCGGCCGAAACTTACTTGGGGGAAGGTAGTAAAACAAGATTTAATAGAGTGAGAAATAGATTGGCGTATGGTCTGCCTTAGGACGGAGTGGAGGAAAGCTATCTGCATTGTAGAAGGGGGGATCTCCTAGGTTTCAGAGTGCCCTGCTTAGTGCTTTCTATTTATTTATTTATTTATTTTTGGATAATCTTATTTTTACTTTTATTTTAGTATACTTTAAGCTTTTCGCTTTGGGTTCATCGAACGCCGACCCCAACTGGTTTGGGATAAAGGTGATGTTGATGTTGATGTTGATCGCAAGTTCTTTACCAAAGGAAAGACTGGAAACTAGACACGACATCAATATGGTGATTTTCTTAGTCCGTCTGTTCATTTTATTCTTTTTTTCCTTCTTTTTGTGCAACTCTAATTCCCGTCACCCCTTGGTACTCATCTAAATTTTCATCTCGGAAGTTCATGAATTCGAGATTTAATTGAATCACCAATTTCATGATCGAATTCCACAGGTGGCCTTTCCGAAATTGGAGTCATTGGTAATCAATGGTTGTGGTAATGTCGGGTTTTTATTTTCCCAATCCATGGTTAAATCTCTTATACAGCTGAGAACACTACGGGTAATGGGCTGCAAGAAGATGGAGGCGATCATCATGGAGGAAGAAGGATCGGGAGTGGAAATATCAGAAACTATGGCATTCCCGATGTTAACCGATTTATACTTCGGAGAGTTGGAAAGTTTAACGTGCTTCTCTTATGGTAAGTGGAAGATTTATCCCTTTTTTTCCATCATTGAAGATTTTCGCGTAGATGGATCCATCCTTGGAATACAAATGCTGACATTCTTTTCATCCAATGAAAAACCAATGACAGGTTCACGAGAAGGTCGAAGTCAAGACCGTGTCCAATTACACCCCAGTGCGCTCTTCAATCGAGAGGTACGTGATTAATGTTACATCTATTAGATATATCCAAGCCAAAGCATAGCAAAAATTAAAACTAAGCATATAGAAGCCTAATTAGATAAAAAAAAAAACAGGCAAAATAAAGGCATTCCTAATTATTTTCTTCTTTTTTTAGAATTTTTCTGGAATTTATCTGATTTTTTGAGATTTTTTTATTAATTTAATAATAAAAAGGTTCCGGGTCATGTCTATAAACCCCCTCTCCCCCTTTCTTGAATCGAGCTCCTTCCTACTCTTTTGCTTGACCGATCCCCAATGAAAGAGAGCCGAAGATCCCTAAGAAGAGAGCAGCCTACTGCTCTCTCCTTATCTGCTCTCTCAGGCCTCTATGGAGATGAGTTCTCCCCAGAAAAAAAAATCAGCCCCCTCCTTCAGCAGACCAACTTCTACCCTTTTATTGCATGTGACTGTGGAGGAATGGTGTCCATGGGAGTGATGAGAGGCCATGTGGTGAGTGGAGTTAAGTGTGTGGGCTTGAAGGGGAGAGAGAGAAGAGGTGGGAAATTTTGCCCTTCTATAATTGTAAGATTTTGAAATTTTGCACGAATATAGTGTGGATAGATATATTTGTAAGTGCTTTCGGCATCACACTTGTGTTTGATGTCCCGTTAAATTGGTTGTTGATAGTGACTTGCTAACATTAAACAGACGTTAATAAACCAAGGACAAACAGTTCTGCACGGGAAGGAAAGCACAACAACTATTTGTCCAACAAAAATTGTTAAACAAGATCACCTTTTTAATGGCTCGTTTATCATTGAAGTTGATTCTGTGTGCCCCAACAGACTCTTGCAATATAAGTTTGAGGGTCCCACAAGGTAGAGTGTCTAAGTAAGGATTGTTCTTCTTCCTAGTGGTTGCTCGCTTTCAAAATAACTTTGAAAGAAAAACTTATTTGTTCTATAAAATACTCTGGTGAATTAGAAACGGGTATCGGTATCCAGATTATTTTACTCCTTTTTTTTTTCCTTTTGTGCAACTTAACAATTTCCCCCCTCCCATGGCACTTAATAAGTTCGTGAATTCGAGATTTCACTAAATCATTAATTCCATCGAGAGGTACATGATTAACGTACATTACCTCTGTTAGATATATCAAAAGCCATAGCATAGCCAAAATTAAAAACTAAGCATACAAAAGCCTAATTAGATAAAATAGGCAAATAAAGGCATTTGATAATTGTTTTCTATTTTTTAAGAATTTTCTAGAAGTTGTCTGATTTTTTTGAGATTTTTTCGATTGATTTAATAATAAAAGGGTGAGTCAGGTCTTAAAAAACAACCACCGCCTAGGTCCTCACTTGGATGGGCTCAGCATATTGAGCCCAGTCCGTGGCGTTGTGCCCAAAGAGGCAAGGCTAAGTTAGGCCTAAGTCTTCTTTCCTAAAACCCAAGCCCACCCTCCTAAGAAAATAACCAAGCCCCCAGCTCTCCTATAATCTCCGTGCACTCTCTATTTGCTCTCTCCTCCTTTTTCCCGAGTTTTGCCGAGACGCTCGTCAGTCCCTTCTCCCCCTTTTCTTGAATCGAGCTTCCCAAGAGAGCTCCACTGCTCTTTCCTTTTTTCTTTTGTCTGAACCGAGCCTCCAGAAGAGCGCCCTAATGTGCTCTCCTTTATTTGCTCTCTCGGTTACTCAATGGAGCCGAGCAACCCCACCACCACCCCCACACAAACAATTCAGGACCCTCACTTCAACAGAACCAACTTCTGCCCTTTCTATATTCACCCAATCCCCAGTACAAAGCTTCCTTTTGTGGATGTGAGTGCTCCATGGCGGGTGTGGAGAATGGTGTCCATTGGGAGTAATGAGTGCCCAATCCCCAGTGCAATACATATTTCATTGACTAGATGAAGATGAACCTTTTATGATGCGCGCGATTGAGATACAATAGATCTTAACATTCACATTCAATAATATAAATATATTTTGTAAACATAAACTTTGTCATCTTGAAATCCAACTTAGGAAAGAATCTCAAGCACATGTAATTAAAAAATTCTGAATACAAAATTGATAAATCAGATAATCACAACACCAATTAATGGCAGAAGTTTGAGGGCCATTATTATTGTGTATTAAATTCTAGACTTAGAGGTGAATGGTAAGCTATTTATTGTAACTTTGTGTTTTGTTTGATTCGTTTTATTTGAATAACACAAGGCTTGATGTATATTATATGACAATCATTTAAGATTTCAATAGTGTAGAAGTTGTGAGCTAATTTTACAGTGTTATGCGTTGTTTGTCTCATATAAACATTTGTTTGTTTATGACGTCCGCCTTTTGTAGGCTTCTTTTACTAGGGAGACGCAGGTTTGCCGTATCGTTCCGAACATGGGTGCCATTGGACTTGGCTACTATATACAAACGTAATATTTTGCATGTGTGTTTAATATGTTGTGACATGTGATGTAGCCGCATATACGGGGAGCTCATACAGTAAATTGACACAGGTGGTGTAGTAGAGGCGTCTTATGACCTGTAGTTCGGTTACTGCTTTTGGTCTTTAGGGTGCATTTTCCATATTTGGTTTTTTGTTTTTGGTATATGGTAGTAGAATTTTTGAGTAAGAGTAATAAGGTTAATCTTGTCGGGGTATGGGTCATGTGATATACTTCCCGATGAATATTTGAAAAAAGAAGAAAAGGTTGAATTTTGGTTTGAATTGATGGATCGTTGGGAAAGTGAGTTAATTGGGTTGTTGCGTTATACAGCTAATCGACTGAGTGGCGGTGAGAGTTGCATAAGTCTAACTTTGCATGGTATGAAGGATGTTTCGTTGCTTTTTAGTATGTAAGTGATGTTATTATGGAACGTTTGTGGGATAATTGACTAGTTTTTCCACTTTAGTCGTATAGGCTTTTCGCGATGCCAATAAACTTAGGATATGTGGTTCCATTGGTTACGCTGGAAGAAAGCTTCATGTAGTGTTGGTAAAATGGATTTAAATGGAGGGGAGTGAATTGTTACCAGTTGCATTTGTGTGTGTTCCACTCCTGGTACTCATGAATTTAATAGTCATATAATGTGTAGGGCGACTTTTCATGCACGTATAAGATTTGTTTGTAGTTTTGCAGCCTAATATGGACTGTTGGTTGGAAATTGAGGGAGGCCCTCCAATAGGTAGTGCTCACATTTGGTTTTTATGTGTTGAACTTGTATCTGGATGAAAGTTTGTTAATCTTGTCTTAGCCTACGGAGAGTAGTTTCTGCGAAACATTCTGTTGCAGGTTATTGTGCATTCTCTGATTTGTGTCCTAATTACTGTTTGTAATGAGGGTTCGAGAGGTGAGGGGGATGGTAGGATTGTGATGTTTTAGATTTTGTATTGTGTGGATGATGAATTAGGTTCCTCACTTTTTTGTTCCTGCCTGATATTTCTGTCAATGAGGTTGCTACCCTGCCTATTTTCTTTCTGTGCTGATTTGATATTTTTTTTTTTTTGTTTGGTCTATTAATTTTTTTGTGCTGTCCAGAAACCTTGGATCTCGGCGTTGTCTATTTTTCTTTTTTTTTAGTGCCTACCAATCCATGTGTCAGGATTCACTCTTTCTATAGGTGCGTATCGTTCAATGACTCCTTGTTTGACGTGGGTTCTGGGTTTTCTTTAAAGTAAAGATCATTTGGCGTGTCTGGTTTGTAGAAGATTTAAATTATGCTAATATGTACTTTAGACTATAGTTTTCATTTTATTTTGAGGTGTTGAAGTAACTTTAAATGGAATGGAGGGATGGAGCAGTTTTTATTTATTTTTATGCTTTGGCATCTGATGGGAGACTATAGCTTTATCGTATTGTTATTGATTTATAGGCTTCAAGTTTACTATCTAGCCATTGTCAATAGAATCTGGTCTAGTCCAGAAAGAATTCCTACTTTGGTGATTTGTACCCCATGTAATTTAAAGGCATAAGTTGATTTCTCAATTGTTTCGGAGATGGAGGTCCTTGATCTGCGCCATTTACGTGTCAAAAATATTGGTAGTGATGTTACTTTAAAGACCCTTCGTGACTACGTTGATACGATGGGAACGGAGCGCT
>JAGVVM010008251.1:0-20330 GCA_019149425.1 Psidium friedrichsthalianum | reverse complement strand
TTTTTTTTAAAAATGACTAAATTAGTTAAATTATCTTACATAATATCTAAAGTGTGTATTAATTGTTTTCGAGTAAGGTTGTGCTTCCTGGTTGGTTAACTATTCCAATCTCTGTCAAAACACCATTTCAAAAAATTTTAGTTAAATTAAGTTAAACTTTTAATAAGAAAAAAAGTAAAAGTTAAAAAGAAGGAACATGGGTGCTTTGTAATTCCATTTTGTTTAAATTTTCAAAAAAAAATTAAAAAAATAAAAAATTTAAATGATGAAATGTCCGTGTTACTAGTAAATGTCTTCTCTGAGATTGATATGGCCACTTTCGAGTTCTTATTTAAGACAATATATTACCTTTAAGAACCATTATTTGAACCAATTCACTTTAGATCTTTATTTGAGAGGAATGATGCACTTCCTTCAATATATCATTTAAAGATTTCTTTATTATTATTATTATTATTATTATTATTTTCAATTGGTCTTTGGGAGAGTGTGTTGTTTTACCTCCCAAAAAGTCATACTAAAGTAATTTTTTTTTGGCCGAACACATAAAGTAAATTACCAGATATTTTATCCAAGTTTTTTTTTTGTTATAGTAGAAATCGTAATACCATAAAAAAATCCAAAATATTACGTCTGTACCATGTTTACCCCAAATAGGTTTTTGTGTTTACAAAACTTACTCCAAACTCGCTTTGGTGTTGCAAAATATTTAAAACTGGTACACGCTTGTCATATTCTATCAAATTTCTACACGATGCCATATTTACGTTGAGTTAAATGGCACTAGTGTATTAGTTAACGGTAAATATGGCAAGTTAAATGGCACTAATTAAATGGCAGCGCGGTCAAATTGTAATCAGATTGATTTCTTTCTTGCTAGAAAAGAGAATGGAACCTCGTATATAGATTGCAAGTGTCCTAGCCTTTGAGAATGTATGCTATACGCACATAAGTTGGTGGTCTTAGGGTTTGGTATAAGGCACGGAATATGCCGCGAAGGACTCAAAATCCTAGAATCAGATGGTGGAAGTTAAAGGAGGAAAAATATACCAATTTCAAAGAAATAATGTTTCAAGAAGGACTGTAGAAACTAAAGAGAGAAGTAAATAGAATGTGGAGAAGATGCATAAATACATGCAGAGAGCGGCAAGAGGGGTGTTAGGTGAAAGTAAAGGGTACGAACATCAAATAAAGGAAACTTTGTGGTGGAATAAAGAGGTGCATGAGGTATAAGCAAAAGAAATGAGTGTTTTAAGTGTCTACAAATGTCCTAATAAAGAGAATTTGCAAAACTTTAAACTGGCGCAAAAAATGCCAAAAAATTGTGAGAGAGGCTAGAGGCAGGTTTTATTTGATATGTACAAAAAACTTGGGAGCAAGGAGGAAAAAAAGATATATCATATTATATATATATAATATTATTATACATACACACACACACTTGCAAAAATAAGGGACAGAAAGTAAAGATTTGACCGGATTAGATGTATCGAGGTGAAAATCAAAAACAGTTAGTAAAGAGATGAAAAAGTGAAGGAATATGAGTGTGCTATTTTAACAAGCTTTATGATGGAGAGGGCGATAGAAATAAGGTGGTTCCAATGAACGCTTCTGATGAATTAAACAGAATGTTTGAGTGTAGAATTAGCATAAGAAGTTAAAGATGCTTCAAAAAAGATGAAGACTAGTAAAGTCTTGGACTAGATGGTGTTCCTATTAAAGTATGGCATGCTTAGGAATTGGCAATAAGTTGGTTGACTAAACTATTTAACAAGATTCTCCAAATTAATAAGATGCCTGATAAATAGAGGAAGAGTATGATTGTGCCTATCTACAGAGAACAATGAATATTTAGAACTGTTACAACCATAGAGACATTAAGCTTTGAGCCATACAATGAAATTGTGGGAAAAAGTTATCGAGCATCCGTTCGAGAGTAGAAATCAAGATCTTTGTAATTCGTCTGAATTTATGCTGGGAAGAGTACTATGGCTATCTTCTTAATACGACAGTTGATGGAGAATATCGAGGAAAGAAGAAGGATCTACATATAATGTTTATTAACCTCGAGAAGGCTATGATAGGTCCCAATAAAAGTTTTGTGGTGGATCTTCTGTAGAGGCAATACAAGGAAGATATGAGGCATATGGATATGTGATGATAAAGCACTATATGTGTGAAAGCATGTAACGGCACATCAAATTATTTTCCAATCACAGTTGTTTTATATCAATGTTCGATTTTGAGTCTTTATCTTTTTACACTAATTATGGATGAGCTAAAAAAAAGATATTAAGATGAGGTGCCGCGATGTGTGTTGTTCGCAAATAATATTGTGCTTATGATGAAACAGGGCTGGAGCAATACTAAATTAGAATTATGGAGAAACATGTTAGAGTCCAAATGATTACGTTAAGTCGGAATAAGACGGAATACACGAAGCGTGAGTTCGCCACAATAACGGGAGGTGATCAAGATCCGTGAATATGCTTGGACAAGAGGTACCTAAGAAAGATGCTTTGAGATATTTGAGATCAATTTTGTAAAAGAAGGGAGAGATTGATGAGGAGTTAGCCATAAATCAAGCATATTGGATGAAATAGCGCAGTACATCAGGGTTTTTGTGTGATCGCAAAATCCCTTTTAGGTTAAAGGAAAAATTTTGTAGAACAGCAATAAAACTGCAATTCTATACGAAATTGAATGTTAGCTAGAACATAAGCAACATGAGCAAATAAATTAGGGTAGCGAAAAATGAGAATGTTAAGGCGGATGTGTGGTCATACAGGGATGACAAGATAAGAAATGACGATTTTCGACGAAAAGTTGGAATAGCACCGGTGGTAGAGAAGATGAAAGAACATAGATTGAGATGGTTTGGACATATTCTCCGTAGACTTCTAGATGCTCCGATAAAAACAGAAATGTGTTATTGAGAACACCATATGAAGAAAGGACGAGGTCGGCCGAAACTTACTTTGGGGAAAGTAGTAAAACAAAATTTAATGGAGTGAGAAATAGATTGGCGTACGGTCTCTCTTAGGACAGAGTGGGGGAAACTATTCGCATTAGGAGAGGGGAGATTCCCTATGTCCAGAATGCCTTGTTAGTCATTTCTGTTATTTATTTATTTATTTTTGGGCACCCATGTTTATTTTTATTTTAGTATATTTTAAGCTTTTCACTTCGGATTCATCGATCACCGACCCCAACTAGTTTGGGATAAAAGTGATGTGATGTTTGTTTGTGATTGTTTTGCAACGCAAAAATAGTTTAAAAGTAAATGTGACCCAAATGTGTTGATTAAGATTTTTGCGGTGCAAAAATTAATTTAGAGTGAGGGTCTGTTTGCCAACGATTTTTAATTATCTGATTTTATTTTTTCAGAATAAAAAAAGATAAGAAACATGTTTAGTAACATAAATGATTTTGATTCTAATTCTGTTTTCGAGAACAATTTTAGAGCAAAAACGGTAATAAAAAATTAATTCTAGAAAAAAAATTACTTTTGAGAATTACCAAAAATAACAAATCTTGATTCTTTTAAAAAGATTAAGTCCATGCGAGCTTTCACGTGAAATTTTGAACTTTTTAAAAATTAAAATTAGATTTGAAAATTTACTAACAACTATTTTTAAAAATTAAATTTAAAAATAAGCTTTAAAATTAACAAATAAATTCAAAAAAAATAAAGAGTAGGGAACTTAAAAATTTGAAAAAATTTAAAATGCAAAAAATTCAAAAAATGGGGAATTGAATTTTAAATTTTTTTTTATAAATTAATTTTTTAAAATTTAAAAAAATATACAAAAAATATGAAAAAAATTAAAAAAAGAATTCTCGTCACCTGGTTGTTCATGGGAACAAAAATTTTGTGCAAATGCCAAATGTGTTTTTGTTCAGGAACATAAATTTTGTACAGTTACTCAACACATTTTAATTTTCTAAAAATCATTTAGAAAAAATAAAAAAAATATGATCCTAATCAAAATCATTTTTTTGGATTAAAATTATTGTCAAACAGACCCAAAGTTTGATATAAGTGTATCGATTTGAGTGGGTTTGTGATAATATTAACCCAAAAAAAAATTGAAACGTGCTTTAAACATGGATGATGTGAAAAAAAATTGTATATCTCATATCAAAATCTTTTTCATAAGGTGAAAAAATGAAAGGAAAAATTTCAAATAAAAACCCGAAATACATTTATTTTCTCAATAAAGGCCTGAAATAAATATTGTTTCAAATAAGGATATGCAAATGCTCTATTATTTCAAAGAAGGGCCTAGCCCAGGGGTATTTTTATCATTACATATTATGAATACTTTTTCTTTTTCTCAAAGGGAACGGCCACTAAAGGGGGTCCTCAACCGCTGCAAGCGAGGCTAGTGACCACCTAAGCAAGTTGAGCCCTCGCCCGTGGTTTGCCACAGCCAAAAAAAAAAAAGAAACAAAGAAAAAATATTCAAAATAGTAATGACGAAAATACCCTTTGTCTAGGCTCTTTTTAAAATAAAGAGAGCACTTTAAGCCTTTATTTAAAATAAAATCCATTTCATAACTTTTATTTGAGAAAAATGAAGACACATCGAACCCTCGTTTGGAATTTTCCCTTCAATAGAGTCCATATGGCGATAACTTTGTATTTAAACAACGCAAATCTCATTGTTTGAGAACTTTAGCATCCAATCGTGTTAAATTTTGAGTTCGCTTTCGTTTTTTTTTTTTTTATTTTATTTTATTTTAGACTTTATCTCTTGCTTTTAGCGCTTAATACTTTTCACTCGCACCACTCGCACACAAAACCCGTTCCTTCGATTTGTCTATTCCTTTGACTGGTCTCACTGAATTCTTTCCTTGACGCTCGACTCTCTTGATAATCATAGGTCGAAAGTCATAGACCTATAGGAGTGTCAAGATTGGATTAAGGGAGAGAGTGGAGCGCTAAAGAGGCGACGAGGAGTGGCGAGAGTACTTTCAAAGAGGCGAAACTACTCAAGGGCATTGTATCATAGATAAGTGCAATTGACATTTGGTAGCTTAAATAAACAAGAAAAAAGTTAGGAAATAGTTTAACTCTTTTTTATCGTTAAGCAAACCTAAATCACCGAACCTATTATATTGGTGTGCTAAACTTTTTAAAGAAGTACTCCTTAAATGAAAAAGATTCCAATCATTTTGGGCAATTCTGCGCGCATACCTACATATATATATATATATATATATTATGCGAATTCAAAATCGTCAAACAATGCTGGCAAAATTTCCGCTTGAACCAGGTCACGTGATAGCCACGCGCTTGAGAAGGCGGGAGCGCTGTTTATTACAAAACCCAAATCTCTCTCTCTCTCTCTCTAAAACCGCTTTCTTCTCAGCATACAAGCAATTGCCAGCGAATCCCATCCCAAATCCTCGCGCAATCTGTTCCCGTTCTCCCTCTCACTTGCTCTCTCCAATTGCCACCGACAGTGCTTGTCTCCTCCGTCGGACGATGGACGAGCCGGCTCTGCAACTCGTCACCGACATCGGCGCTCAGATTCTCCGCAATCGCGCCCGAACAAGGATTTCCTTGTCAAGTCTCTCCGCGTAAGCCCAAACTGGACATACTTGTTCATGCGCACTATTGCATTTCGCGAATGAAAATGTGAAGATTGTTTGCAGTTCACGACCACTTGGCCGCGTCTTTTTGGTTCATTTCTTTCGCAGTGAAGCATGAAGGTGTAGGATGCCGAGTTGGTCTGCTGTGTCTGGTAGCTAGCAGGGCAGGGGAAGTAGAATGCGAGGCCCAGTCTAGTTATCATTGTGTGTTTGTGTTTTGGCCGGCGGAATATATTTTTTAGGGCTCCAGCTGATTAAGTAGTGGGGCATAGAGTTTGTGGTTGAAGTCATGTTTATCATTTGGATTGGTAGATTTTTTTCAGCTCCCCGTTAGTACCTTTTTATTCTGCCCTGGTAACATCTCATTAATATTATGCATGACCTAAATTCAGGTCTCACTTCTTTATGACTCAAAAAGATCAATTAGAAAGAGTCCCACAATGTGCAATTCCTGGTACCTGCTGTTCGTTTGGAGATTACTTGCTGCATTGCTTGTTTTTTGTATGAAGATGATCTAATGCCCATTTCCGTTTTCCATTTTATTTTAATTTCTTCCACTTTTGCCATCTCTTTCTTGAAGAGCTTTGTTTATGTTGAAGTTCTCGAGGAACCATATTTGATTTGCCAGCGCAACCACAGATTTTCTTTAAAATATCTCACACGTTTTTCTGCAGAAAGCTGCAAGTGCATTGTCTCAAATAGAGCAATCTTCAGTGCTAGAGGCTGCTCAGCAGGTAGAAACGGCCAAAAAGGTTCAAGATGCCTTAAAACCTTTAAGGGAGACAATAGTGAAGCATTCTCTTGCACAGCATAAAGACAGGGATGTTAGGCTTCTTGTTTCCATATGCACAAGTGAAATCTTTCGGGTCATGGCCCCTGAGCCACCTTTTGAGGACAAGTATCTCCGGTAAGAGACTTCTTGACCGACTCTTTGGTAGCCGCCAGTGTTTCTTGATTTTTGCTGCAGATTGATGATGTCAGTTTTCATGAATTGCTCCATTAGTTTTTGTATGTGTATTCTGTATATAATGTTGCGTTCAAGATGACCGAACTGTATTATTGCAGGACATATTTAAACTCATTACTAGCATGTTTGAGGAGTTGGCCGACACAGAGAGCCCATACTTTTCGAAGAGGGTTAAAATTCTAGAGACAGTTGCACGTTGTAAATGCTGGGTGGTAATGTTGGACAGCGAGTGTAGTGATCTTATTCTTGAAATGTTCAATGTCCTCTTCTCCATTGTGAGGTCAACTCTCTCATTCTCTCTCTCCAAAAGTGTTTGCGCTACCTCTGTCCTTAAGTGGCAGAAAGATCTGTATAACATTTAATGCATTACATGATATGACAATTCTTCCTCAACCCATCTTTCGTTAGAGAAAGAGTAAAATTTTTATGGTTGGGATTAGCGGAGCATGTAATTTTCAAGGGTAGAGCTAGTGAGCTTCACTTTAGTATTTGCCATCGTGCAAATTGTTTTTTCCATGAAAATTATGAATCTGCTTCTTATTGGCCCTTTCGCCCGGAATGGGAATGCCAGTAAAATCTAGTAACAATTTTAGCAAGTTAAGAAGTCCTTTTCATTTCATACAGTATTTTCACTGTAAGGATTAGCCATAATGCATTGGAAAAAATTGAGAGGGTTGAAAAGTAAAATGTTTCGGCTTCCACCAGATTGACTTGAGCTATTTAAGTAGTTGATGTATTTTGGCCATTAATTAGATTGGATGGCACACATAATCCTTTTTGTCTTCTTTATTTTCCTTACTGTTTCTTTCAGCGATATGTGACACTCTCTTCTTGCCTTTGTAGAGAAAAACATGAAAAGAGTTTGATTAATGATGTCATGTCGATATTGACACATATCATCGACGAGGAAGCTTCTGAGCAGCTCTTGGAAGTGATAATGCGAAATCTTTTGAAAGAGGAAAAGGTAAGTGCTGATCGAGTCAAGTTCATCTATTTGTGCTCATTGCTTAGTGATACTGCCACGGTGCTTGCATGCAATGCTTCATTTTGTGTCTTTCTGTTTGAGTGTGTGCATGTGGTGGTCCGTACAGCATGTATATGCATAGGATTACTGGTTATTGGTGAAGTTGCTTTCACTCTTGTTTTAAAGTTTAACTTACTCTCTCTGAAACATACATTATTCACGTACAGGGTGTACCATCTGCTTCTTCTCAGCTTGCCGTCTCTGTCCTGCAAACTTGTTGCCAGAAGCTCGAACCCTTCGTTCGTGGTTTTTTAACATCCTGCATCATGGATAGAGATGCGAAGGGAGTGCACTTAGAGAGATTTACCATAAAATAATACTTAAATATTCACATGCACTCCTCAAATGCTTTTGATGTCATCCCAAACCTGACTCAAGAGTTACTGGTATTGGCTCCAATTGAGGACTTCAATCACTTTTGCATTTTCTACTTGCTTATGAGTTAAATGCATACTTGTATGTTTACTGATTAACTTATTCTCTGTGTAGACTGATCAAGTCGATCGTTCGAATAAAAGCTGTAAGTTTGGTTGGGAAAGTCTTTGCTGTGCCTGGATGCGAGCTGCACAGAATTACCACGATCTTTTTGTAGAGTTTTTGAACAGATTCTCTGATAAATCTGTGGAAGTTAGAGTCACAGCTTTGCAATGCATAAAAGATTTCTGTACAGCCAATCCCACTGGGGGCTGAATTAAATGAAGTTCTTTGTAAGCTGTTCAGCATTAACATGTTCATTTGCCGTGGCATTTGTTCTTGATTTTGTACTTTTCCCCACTTTATGCATCTAATATATTGATAATAATATGGGGGCAGCTGCACTGGGCCGACTATTGGACATAGATGATAGAGTGAGGATACAGGCTGTGGCAGCCATCTGTGATCTGGCAAAATGTAATTTAAAGTTCATTCCACTCACATTGATATCTCAAGCGGCCGAAAGACTTAGAGATAAGAAGGTACTTTTCTAAAGATCTACCTTTGTGGGCAGCAAGAGCTGTCCTGACTCCATAACGATCTCTTAAATGCAGATATCTGTGAGGAAAGAAGGCCTTACAGAAAGTTGATGGAAGTATACAGGAGTTATTGCAGCAAGTGTGCTGAAGGCAACATGACCATAGTTGACCAATTTTGAACGGATTCCATGCAATGTCTTGATGCTTTCCTATGATGAGATTGTAAGGAATTCAGGTATGCCTACATATACCTTCTGCTCCCTGGAGATCAAATCGACATTTCGTGATGCAATTTTGTTTGTGTTTTAGGTCCCAAAACATGGAGCTTCTGCTTTGCTGAAGATTTATTTCCTGATATTTCTTACTGGAGAGAACAATGCATTGGGTGCACATGTTTTCTTTGTTCACATCTCTGCATGTAAGCATTGGATATTATATTGTCTCAGAAACGCAGGTAAGCGAAGGCAGTAGTGCTGCATTAGGCAGAGTGAAACATGGTTTACTAACAAAACAATTATACTTGCAGGTTGCAGTCTGAGCTAAGAAATTTCTTGGCTCTAAGAAAGAAAGAGAAGGTACTTTGCTTGAATTCTCACATTCTTTTCTTCTTTTGTTTTTGAAGTTGGAGGCAGATTGTCATGTTGATCCTTTGTCATATGTGTCTACGTTTGTCCTGGAGTCCATTATCGATTCCTGGTGTTATTTTTGCCTTGATATTCCACTGAAAGCACGATGAAGGTCGACATGCACAAATCTGTATGGAATTGAAGTAATTTGGTTGTAGCTCTAGGTATCTCTTTCCCGTTACTTGACATTATGTTATGCAAAAAGGATTTTTTGTAACATGAATATCTTTACTGGAGTTGACGACCTGAATGAGAATGGAAAATGACGTTCTTGTTTAGTCTTGTTTCACTTGAAGATTGGTCATTGTGTTGGAGCACTTTTGAGTTAAATTGATGGTGCAGGAGACCTGTTCGGATGAACTGGAAAAGAAAATCAAAGCATCTTTTGAGAGAATGTCTGCATCATTTCCAGATCCCACCAAAAGCAGAGGAGTGCTTTTACAAGCTAGACCAAATGAAGGATAATTATATTTTTAACTCGCTTACTCAGCTGTTGGATGAAGCATCACTTATAAAAGCTCAACATGCCCGTGTGAGTTGTCATCCTTACATCTTTTGCTGGGCTATATATTTATTCACTTTTTCATCCATCTATTTTGGCATTCCTGCCTCTTCCAAGTTGTCAAGTGATTATGCATTACTTGCTAAATTATTTTAGTGATTAGTTTCATTGTCAGATCCAACTAGTTGACCGAACACGTGATGCATTCTCTTTAGCATACTTAATTGAGAAGCAATGTGAGTTTGTCTTGTAAAATTGTACTATCTTGTCAGAACAACTTCCTCTGAATCAAGGCATCAACTTCCAATAGTAATTATGAAAGTGGTGAAACAATGGAATCCTTACTTAGGAAGGACATTGTCCAAACCCCTTAAATCTGAGTGGACCAACATAAAAGGATTCGCGGTTGTTTATACTTAACACTGTATAAGGAACATGATCATTATTCCCATGAGTGACAAGATTCAATTAAGAGCTTCTTTGGCAGTGCTGTAGCATCTTGCTTAGCTTTTTATTGTTGGCGTGGTGTTGTATCACAGTTATGGCTATTAAATACATTTGAAAACAAATATTTTAAGGTATTGTCCAATCATCAAACTATGAAAACTGTTTTAGATAAATGATAGTTTTGTCTATGTAAACCCTCAAAACCAACCTATAAGGTGCTTTTTAGAACCCAATTTTGGAGTGTCATGGCTTTTGAGGTGTTGCCAAACGCATGAAAAGAGACAAACACTTCTCCAAAAGCCAAGATACCTTGCAACACTCCTTAACATCATCCAAAGTAGATAATGACCTAGAACTAGACTAAATGATATAACTTATCCAAGGACCATTATGATCGTAAGTAGGGATTTTTGGCAGCAGCAAACCAACAGTGTTAGCTACTGAAGCAAACTTATTTAGGTTTGAATCTAGTAAAAATTTCTGGTACAGTGTTCTGCCTACATTTCAGTTAATGGAAACGCTCTATTGCTGTTCTTATCTGCTCACTTTCTTGCAGGAAAATTTCGTGAAAAAGATCAGGGATACATCCACATGTTGATTTTTTTGCGTTTGCTAAGTGCCAAGTGCATCTTCAACATATTCAGCTCAGAACATGTGCAAAATATACTGGATTGTCTTTCCAGTGGGAAATTTGGAGGCAGACACTTGGAGGTTTCTTCAATCAAACTACTTATGGTAAGTGCTATTCCTTTTTGGGAGCATGGTAAAGAATAGGTACCCCTTGATAATGTGAGATTCATCTACTAACCCAAAACTCTTGTAGATGAGGAATAGATGATAGATTGTCAATCTGAAGGGTTTACATTGCAATCAGAGACTCAGAAGAATAATAGTTACAAAAAGAAGTCTTTGAATAGTTTAAAAATTGAATCTTCCAATTGGCAGAGGAGGAGCAGATGATAGACCTCCGCTGTCAAGGAAATCTAATTCTTCAGGGATTTTCTGTTTGTGGACTGGTTTTTTTCTTCCTTTTTTGTTTGTTTTTTTTTGGGGGGGGGGGGGGGTGAGGGTATTTGACATTTTCCACCTTTGTTGGAGCAATAGGATTGAGAGAAAAATCTCTTGCATGCCCTTTTGTCCTTCATCTGATTTTATTCATGCATTATAGTCGAGATGTAGTAGAAATCTGGTCTTCTAACTGGATAAAATGTCTTAAAACCCACAGTATCATATAAAGGGATCAAGTTAAGAGGGATTAGCTTGAGCCTAATTCAACTGCTTGTTAGAATAATCAATGCAAGCGGCAGACAGTTTACCCTGGAGCTGCAAGCTTGTTGTCTTGGGGTTACATCGTGATTAGTGAATGCTTCTTCTCTCATACTGAGAATCTCAAGATGAGTTAGTGGAAATAATCGTATCGAAGAAATATTTTCCACCTTTTCTCTAGTAGTCTAAATATGAGCTCTAAGTGCATCCTTGTTGCAAATGCAGTTAATTAGAAAGTCTCTTTTTCTTGATGCAATTCATAGAGTTTGTGGATGGATTAGAAGATACTCTGCACTGAAGCCCATATATTAAGTTGAATCCTTACAATGTTTAGTCTTTTATTAAAATTGGTCAGGCTATTGTTCGTTACTGGCCCTCCCTCCTCAAAGGTTCAGAAGTGAAGCTCTGTTACTTATTAGAGAGGAATGAGCCCTATCGTGATCACTGACCGAAACCTTAGCTAAAGCAGGCAGCCACATCTTTGTCAAACTCAGGTAGTTTTTGAACTCTGTGAATTCACATATTGGACGGAGTCTTTTTTGGTTTAACTAATATTCGTTGGCATCCTTTTATTCCCTTCTCATATTATATACACCCTATGGAAATTTACAGAATGCCCATATTCCTTTTTCCACGGGTCTTTTGCTTAAAAGGACGATAACTTCTGGTTAGAGATTCTTTCATCATTTCAGGCAGTGACCTGGTTTCAAGATCCATTAGAGGTTGTTTGTTGCTTTTAAATTTGTAGAGTGCAAATTATTCACTCTGCATCATCTTAATATTTTCCTTTTCCATGTCAGAATGCATTCTTTTGTTGTTTTAATTTTTATGATAGATTGGGTTTCAGTAAGTGCTGTGAGATACCACTTGTTTTTGCTGAACTTCCAATTTAAACTTTGTTCTACTAAACTTGTGTGAGGATAGTTTTAATATGTGGTTTGGGCTTTTAACGGAAGTACTAAAACTTTTCTTCGCTTTGTAGTGATGTTTACCCAATCTTGGAGCGTACGTGCCTTGAGGGTACTCGTGCTCAATCCAAAGTTGCTGTTTCCCGCAATTGCTGCTGTCACGGGCAGTTGGAGCAATATGTCTTTTCAGAACTAACCAAGGTAAATTTATCATCTTCAAATGGGATTGGTTGTGCATGGCGGTGTTGGATATAAACTTGAGTGCAATGGTCCTCTTTTGGGCCAAAGTATGAGGCAAAGGTTCAAGGGAGATTTAGGCGACCTTTTAATTTTTCACTCAAGTCCTTGGACTGACTAAATGAAATTATATAAGTTCCCTGTCTTATCATCATTGTTCTCTCTCTTTATCCAGCAACTAGTTTAGTCTAGTCAGAGTGCTATGCTGTTAAAGCAAATAAATGGTATGGTGAATTAGCATTTATTGATATCACTAATAATGCTTGCTTGATGTGTCTTGCACACCAGAGACTGGTGGATTCATTGCATAGGGGGAAGATCTACCCACTGTCTTGCAATCTTTGGGATGTCTTGCACAACATTCACCTGCCACCTTTGAAGATCTAGATGGAGAGATTACTCCACTACTACTAGAGAAAACTTTTCAGGTACTTTGTATGAGCTGCAATATATGCTTGCTCATGCTTTAGGTTGCACTAGACTATCAGGTCTGATCTTTTGCTAAATCCCCATTCACTTTGTATTTGCTTGGAAACTAATTTGCCTAATGGTTAATATTGTGTTTTGTAGATGAATTCGCTGGATGATTCAACTTCTGTGGACAAAACATCAGGATGTAGCAAGTCCTGCAAATTGAGGGTAATGTTGAGAGAAACTACGTATTTGTGTTAAGGCAAATTTGATGATTTTTCTCTGTAAAATTTGGTTTCTGGTATTTCCTTATTATGGGGTTTTTGGGATCAAAATTACAGTTCAAATTTGAAGTGAGAAATTATCAAAGAACTTGAGATTTGCTTGAGGAAAAGCAAACGGCCTTTGGCATTGCAGAGAGGTCTTTATTTAGATGTGATGCAATGTTTTTTTTTTGTCGGGATGATGCAAATGTTGAATAGCTAATATAACATAATTGACTGAAGTTAACGGATAGTAGAATCTCCCTACCCTGGTACTTGACATTGGAGTTGGGGCTCATAGTTACTGTTGCCACCACATTCTTTCGAGCCATATATTTTCTTGTGTGTTCTATCAATACTTGACCATCAGTAACATCGAGTTTGCTAACTGAAGAGCACTATCATTCCCTCAATCCTAAAAGCAGCAATAGCAGATTTAAGAGTTCATGTTGCATATGGCTGCCCAAGTCTGCTGTGCAAAAACTGATTTCAGCTCAGCTGGATCACTAGAATTATTGCTTGCAAGATAAGCAGAATACAGATACTTAAGTACTAATTCTTCCTGTGAATGAAAGAGCCAACTGCAATGCCAGCCCCAAAAAATTCTGAATTAATTACCTTAAATGAGTAGAAGTTTACTGTGTTAAGTCTGAGTTTCCAATTGTAAGGAGCTTTTAGTTTCCCTTAAGGAACAAGGGTCCAGCCTAGTGTTGGTCCACTCTTACACAAATATGAGGGCTTGGATTTAGTGCCTGTCTTTCCCCTTCCCACTTTACCTAGCAAAAAGAGTATGTAGCCAGATGATAGACAGCTCTATCCTCTTAAAAATTTGGCTGGAGAGAGTATCTTCCTTGGGGGTGATTGTTTGTTAGCAAAAGGAATGAGGTTAATACTGGCAAACTGTATTCAAGAATAGAAAAGTTGCGAGCGTTAACTTTAGGATGAGATTGCAACTGCCTTTATAGCTTTGGTGAAGAAATTACAAATGACCCATATTCAAGACTGGATTTTTTTATTATGCAAGGAGATGGTCCTATAAAGGATTGCAAAAGCCGAACTATAATTTAAGTGGATTTTCTGCAAAAACTTGACAGGAACACTGCCCCCGTTCATGTGATAGAAGATAGAGCCTTAGTGCTTAGCAGTGATGGTGAGAAAATAGTCTGTACGCTATCTCCAATTCTGTTGGGGCTTTCAATGATCTAAGCTCATGCAATTAGAAAGTAGCTTTATTGATAAGCTCATTGTGAATTTTGACTTCCTCAGAATCTTCTAAGCTTACACTCATTTCTCTTCTGCCTGGTGCAGATTTATGGCCTGAAAGCTCTTGTCAAAAGCTTTTGCCTTATCGTGGCAGTCAAGTGAGGAGAAATATTGACCATTTGTTGAGATTGTTGGTAAAATGTTGCAAGAAGGAAAAACTTCTGATTCTGTCCTTTCCAGGTATTATTTATCAATAGATGATCTGTGCTTTTGATCACATGCATTCTTCTTCTAGTCAATCCTGTCATTGGTTTTCCATCCACAAGTGCTAGCCAATCTGCTCTATGTGAGCAGTGTTTTGGCAAAATTCGCATCCCAGTGACACTGGTTGTGGTTTTATTTATTTATTTATTTATTATGCTTGGCACTCAAAATTGGTTGTATGTTATTCTATTTAAATTAGTCAAATGAGGTTAAACATTTAAATCACCAAGAGAGATACTTGGAGGATTTTCTTTTTTATTTACAATTATTTTCCCAATTAGCTTAATTCCCCATTTCTTTGTTATTTGCTTGAGCAAGGAGCCCCACAGTCCAAAGGAGCAATTCTTAGAGTTCTTTATTTAAGCAGCTCTTATATTCTTTGGTCTGTCAAATTAGGGATCTTTTTAATGAAAGAAATTCAATAAGACTCCTCAGTATTCCGTTAATCACCTTTTTGCTCCTTTTCGTTTTCCAAATAAGTGATAACTTTTGTAGCAAGTGGAGAAGAACATTCTACGGCATAGTTGCGTATTCTTGTTGTGGTGAAAAGAAAAATTTGCAAGGACCACAATGTATCTTTTATGCTAATTTTGGTGAAGAAATACAAGACAAATAGATTAGGTGATTGTACTTTTTGGGGGTGAGGTGTTCATTGAGAAGGGGGGGTGAGGTGTTCATTGAGAAGGACAGGTGAAACTAATATAAACCTTATCACAAATTCATGAGAAGCAAGAATGCATTTACCCTCGTCCATGAACGCCACTCCCCCAAGTTTGAGTGCTTTCATCAAGCTTCTTTCTTTCTTGTCGAAAGCTTGTCTAGAGAACTCATTTTTCTTGTTGGTGCCTTGCTTGTTGGAGATGCAGTGGAAATGACTCTTCTCACATAAGACTGGCTGCAGCGAAATCTGTTCTTAGGCTTTCTAAGAGATGGGATTTACACATATCTCCAGAAATATTTCACTTTACAATCTTAACTGCAAAGGTACACTGCACTTGCCTTAGACCCCTTGCTTAATGCTTTTAAGAATTTTTCACATTATAGCTACAGAATTGAGGACATCACTTGAGCTAAATTTAACATTGTTATAGTCCCTTTTCACATATGTTCCCACTATGTTGTTGATGATGCTATGATTTTGTTGGAAGTTCTTGCCCGAAAATAGTACTGATTCCCATTGACATAGTTAGGACCGAGTTCTGATTGTTACTTTGTTATCGTGGAAGGAACACTGTTTGTCCCAAGATTGTGGTTACTGACCTCTTTAGCTGTGTAATAAGATGACTTGTCTTTCCATTTTTCGGAGCTGGTCAAGGATCTTCTTTTCTTTATTGTCAAGAAGGGTGGTTGTAATGAATGTACTTCAAGTACCATCTTAGTGACAACTTTTGTCAGTTAAAGGCCTGTTTGGTAACGATTTTGATTCTTTGATTCTGTTTCCCGAAACAAAAAAGGACAAGAAACCTATTTGGTTGCGTAAATGATTTTGAGAAACAAGACCAACTGTCCGCCGTTGCCCGCCATTGTTTGTTGCTGACCGCCAGAGAAAAAGGAAAAAAATACTTTTTTAAAAAAAAAATACTTTTTTTTAAAAAAAATACTTTTTTTAAAAAAAATACTTTTTTAGTAATAAAACCAAATTTTTTTTTATAATAATAAAATAATTTAATTAAAAATTAATTTTTTCAAAATATATATATATGTTAGAAAAAAACAAAAAAAATTAAAAAAATTTATCTATATTTGTATTGCATTCTTAACAAATTATAAGAAACAAATATGCCATGATTTGGTTAGATATAGAAGTTTTTAAGTAATACAGGTCGGATCGGGTATGAGTTTGATTTAATATAGAAGTGTCTAGGTGTAAATTCGTGGCAAAAATTCAAGTGAAAAATTGCCGATTTAGCTTATGCTTTTTTCTTAAGGACCTTGCATATGCCTTTATGCTCCATGAAATAAATAGACTGATTAGGGATTATGCATGAGCTGTATTCATTTTATTAGTGCTGCTATATAGGTTGATTTTATAGTAACAAAACATAATTATTTGACTTAAATGAAACAACTTGGGAAGAGACATTGTTCCCGAGAACAGAAATTCTATGCAGTTATTAAACGCATTTCTGTTCTAGGAATAGAAATTTTGTGCAGTTACTAAACGTGTTTTGATTCTCAAAACTTGTCCACAAACAGAATTAGAAAAAAACCATTTCTATCAAAAGTTTTTTTTTTGAATCAAAATCATTGCCAAAGACACCCTAAAGCTATTATCTGTCTACATTTTTCTGCATTTTATCCCTATAAGAATATATCTGGGCATTGGACAAATCAATAGGTTATCTCCGTATTCTTTTCAGTTATCAGGAATTTTCAAGTGTGAGTTTTTACATAAACTTGTGTACACAGCTGCTCCCTACTCTTACATGACTCATCGTGTCCTCTGACATCATTGCTGTAGGCTTACCTTCTTTAGTGATTTTCCTCTCATCTCACAGTTCACTTGTTCATATATAAATGTGCGTACTTTTGTTCAGGATCCTTCTTCCTTGGTCAGGAGAATATTCATAGATAAAACACGTAAAATGCTAAGGGAGCGTGTTATTCCAAGTAGATACGCATGTGCTTTTGCGTTGGCCACTTCCGATTGCCTCACAGATATAAAAGATGATGTATGTTTTTATCTTTACTCATCATTCTCCATTACTCTTTTTGCGTTGACTTTACATCTGCCAACTTCTCTCTGTTGACATTGTTCCTTCAGTCTTTCAAATATATGGGAGAGTTTGTTAAGGACCATGCCAGGGAAGCTTGTGGTCACCAGACATCTTCTGTGCGAGGATGCTCAATCACTGATTTGCCAGTTTACATATTGGTATTCTTGATTCATGTTCTCGCGCATGACGAGGATTTCCCTCCTGATAAATATCAGGACGAACACATATTCTGTCACTTTTGCAGGTAGATTCAAGAGTGAATGAACTTTAGTGCTCTACAGATTGCTAATTATATAATATAGATGTAGCATGACAAGGCTTGGATAATTTTCCTTTGCAGCCCTCTTTTTCATCTCATACAGGCATTAGTAAACCCAGAGAATTTCAATGGTGATTTGGTTCTCATTGCTGACACTTTCTCGCAATTGCTTAGCATATTTAAAGGGATTAGAAAAGCTGAGGATGCTGTTGATGCTCATAAATCTCCTGTACGTGATTCAATCTCATCCCAAGTACTTATGCCTGCGATTTTCTATCATCTTATGTAGTTTTTCCGATGCAGAGACTGCACATTCTGTCAGAGATTGGAAGTGCCTTTACAAGTTCATTAAATCAGGGCAGTATCTCCTCATCATGTTCCCCTGGGGTTGTTTTTCTGCCATCATCAATTTATACCGTAAGTCTCCCAGTGAAATAACGACAGAAGCAGGTCCTCCATAAGTTCATACTTAGGCTGCATAAGAATTTAATCATTTCATATAGGCTAATACAAAGGGTATTACTCGCTATGCTATTGAAGAAGGACTTGTTGAGAAGATCATCGAGCTTTTCAAGAATAACATCTCCAAGGTACATAGCTGCAGAGAGCATTAGCATTTATGGGATTAGGGATTGTTACATGAATGTTTTTCTGGTTGATTTGTTGGCTTTTCAGGTTGCTAGCGGTCTTGCTAAATATGGTAGAAGGTTTGTTGAGCATCATGAACAACCAGAAAACATGAAGTCCAAAAGATTGAGGAATGTGTTGCATGAGCAAGCCAATTCCTTGACTACTAGAAACTCAGAAACTCAAAAAGATACTGCTAGCAAGATGAGTCCGGGAATGAAACGAAAGCATGCTGCCTCTCCAGAGGTGGATTCTGATTCGTCGGGCAAGGAGTTTCCACCAATTATTGAGCACGGAAATGATGGATTTGAACCAACCTTGGACAAGGAACAGCTTCTGTCTTCTTGTGATTCTGTAGATAAAGTTACAATATTGACACAGAAACAAGTGAAGAGTGGAAGACAAGTAGAAATGGTACTTCTTTGAAAGAGAATACTGAGGCAGGTAGTAGTGTTACCACTGATTCTAATGCATCTTACAGGGCCAAGCTTCGTGATCCATCCCGCTCGAAGGTTGGACGAACCTTACCTTAGAGTAGGTTTACTTTTTTCTCCTAATTTCACTGTTCTAAAAGCCTTACGATTGTTCCACACAGGAAACTCGTCGTAATAAACAGGTGCAAGTTCTGCAGCAAATCAAATTGTTCTCTATCGTTGATGAATGGTGAGAATCTCTGGATAGATGAAGATTTTTTTTTGTATTCACATGTAATAAATGTCAATGGTGTTCCAGCTCCCATTCATGCATTGTGGATGGTTTGTCTTCTGAAAGCAATGATCACAAGGTGAAACTTTTCAGGTCAGGACCACTACACATAAAGTAATTTTATGTAAGTGGTGAATTATGTGCAGAATCTGTAACCAAGAGGCATTGATTCCCTTTGTCTTTAAGTAGTTGGTATTGCATTGCAAATTTGTATTTTTTCCTGTTCTTGTTTTCGTTTTCATGGAGAATAGGTCCATGGCTCCCGGCAGCGTTGTATCATTTTATCTGTTTTGTTTTCTGCGAAAACTCTGTTTATTGATGGTAGAAAAATGTTATTTCAGTGATGAGTAATGATTAGATTCTGTAACTCGTTTGATTGGGGACAGTAAAAGTTATCTTCGTAAAGAAGATTATCTATGGAACAAAACTTCAGGGAGTCCTTCACTATACATATTGCTGGTTTAAATACTACAGAGGAGGGTATCCATATTTCGAACGGTCAAATGTGCTTACTGTTGGATGCATGAAAAAGGATAGTCCAAGAGAACCTTGTGTTTATTTTCCTGAGATGTATGTTAAAGCAATTCTGTTTATCTTCCTGAGATGTAATGTGCTGTATGTAGATTGGGAAATGTTGGATGACAGTGAGGACGATGAAATAATGTGCTTAGAGTGAACCTGGAGATAATCAAGTGTTGGGCAGGTAAGTTTTAGCCACAGTGCCTTTACATTTATAAGCTGCACTACCTGTTTTCAGTATAGTTAAATGTATAATCTCTTATGCGGAGAACTTATCAAGGTAGAAAATGCAGATATTTTATCATTTGAAAAGCTGAAAGATCTTTGCTGACTCTCAACAAATTTTTAGTGTTTTCTTATGTCCTTTTATGCCCTTCAAATATCTTTTTCTGGGCTCGTTCCTGATATTCTTTCTCCCTCAACACCATGATTAAGGTTTTGAAAACCTTTTAAGCCATACTTAACTGCTCAGTGTTATTAAGGGATTAATTAATTTAGTTGGACAGAGAGATTAGTTGTTGCATTTCTCATTTTTCGGCATGCCTTCCTGTGCAGAAACTATGATGACTGCTATAGATGTCAGATGTCATCATAGTTTCACTAATGTAAAAAGGTCCGTCTGTTTTTAACATTCCATAATGTGCCCTCACACTTGCGACGGCACCTCTTCATCTATCTAGCTTATGCCTAGACAAGGAGGCATTGTCATACAAATCCAGAAACTATGTGAGTTACAGGTCTCAGATTTCTTTACAATATATAATTAATATAAGAATCAGGAAACTCTTATTCTTAACGGGATCATGGGCAGGGGGCAGCTTAGCAACACAGGTT
>JAGVVM010008250.1:0-46036 GCA_019149425.1 Psidium friedrichsthalianum | reverse complement strand
TATCACCCTTTTATACAAAACACAAGAGAGCTCTAAGCCGAGTGGGGTCCGGGGCTCATTTTACTAATCCTGCATTTACTACTCCGACCATCGCATTAACTAGCCGACCATTCCTCCTTACAAAAAAAAAAAAAAAAAACTATCCGACCATTCCACCTCTAATAACTCACTGGAGGGCCCACGTTTTACTCATGAAATACTCTATCTAGAGGAATCTCATCCATTCGAGTACTCGATTGTCTTGAAGAATGTATGACTGGTTTGGGCCGTCTTCAGGCCACTCCTTCCTATCCCGTTCGTCTATGAATCGATTCGTGGGTCGTTTTAAAGGGTCTAAGGAACTGATCCAATTGTTGGGGCGCCGTGATACACAACACATAGGTTTAAAAAAAATTGCTGATCTTGCATGGTCCATGTGGGGGGAATTTTGTATGACGAGGCAATCGTGGGGACCAACATTCTTCTATGGTGTTCTGGATGGGTCATTCTTTTCTTTTCTTTTTCTCTTTTCTTCTATACCTTTTGGGTCTTAGGGAGGACCCATTAATTAGATGATTAAAAAAGAAACGTTATTGTTGTAGTATTACATCTCTCCTAAAAGAAAATTATCAAATAAATTTTCTAAACATATTGTATTGGATGCCAATATAAGTTGTAAATTTTTGATGTGGCCAATTCAATCCTAAATGTTTCAACGATTTGTCATTTAGTCCTTCTGGCCAATTTTAAATAGAAATCACTAATATGGAAAAAAAAAAAAGGTGTGTGCATGAAAACCTAGACCCGATTCGCAAATCGGATCAAACGAGACAGGCTTGGTTGGGCGTTTCTCAGTTCCAAATTTTTTTGAACCAAGAATAATCGACCTAGTTCCCGATTCCAGTGTGAAACCGAACCACTTGGACTAACTTAACAATAATTTTATAATTTCTTTCTTTCTGTTACTCTTAAAAGTAAAGAAAAGGAAATTGCCAAATCCTCAACGAGATTGGTTCAGCCCAGGAACATAATTGACTCGAGCACAAGCCCAACCTAAGAATTGATAATCTTAAGGTGTATGCAGCTATCCTACGTGGCATTGTCGGCACTGATGTGAATAGTTTTTGTAATCTTTTAAAAAATTAAATTTCGGGTAAATCTTTTTTTTTTTATGTTTGCTATGGGCCAACAAGTCGCCGACCCTTTCTTGGCGAAGGCCGCAAAGCCTTTACCTGACTTAAATAGAAAAAAAAGTAAAAAAGTAATACAAATTGAGAGAATCTCTTCAAAATTGCGCAGAAGGGATACTACATTGGCCCATAGTCAAAATATTTGGGATTAAATTGGTCAAATCAAAAAAATTTAAGACTGAATTGACATATGTCTAATAGATTTAAGGTTTTTTTTTTAGTAATTATTTCCACCTTAATAGATATGAATTATTGGACCGGGGCTTTGGGGACATATGACTAGTATTGTCTAAAAGGTGAAGCTACAACACTAGTCACCTTCCTCCCAGGTGCCTTTTTTTTTTTTTTTTATTTACGTGATGCACTGGTAGTGTTTGGATTTTGCAAAAGGCCAATACAATGAGTATAAAATCGGTGCTCGACTGAAAAAAAATAAATTGAGCCTGATTTGATCTCCATTTCTTCTATAACTATGTGCCTCGTTCTGCTGTTTGCCTAAGAATTGGACGACCAATGCCCACATGATCAACGGTCGGGACGGGCTCGATCCATGTTGATCCCGGCTCGGGTAGTATTTGCCCTTCCTTCACTTCGGATGCAATGGCCGGGCAAAGACATACTTTCCTGACTCATCTGCCGCTGCAACTAAAAGCATATGATGTTGCAGCTTGCAACCGAACTTTGCTTGGCCTGTTAATCGAAACGCCTGGACCAGAAGAGTCAACGAAGCATTTCGCTACTGTGTTTTGGCCTCTTTTATATGAGTTCTTGTTTTTTTGCTATGAACTTTCATTTGTCCGTATTAGATCAATATAAATACTGCAATTTTTGCCGAGATGTATAGTCAAATTTGAATCGTCTAGACAGCTTTCAGATTCTTTATTTTTTTTTTTGTTTTTTTTAGTAAGAGCCCCTTTTGGGTAACTTTGCAAATTTAATAAAATGCAATTCTTCTTTCTGAAGATTTTCTGCTTAGTTTTCGCAGAAATGCAGCGTTGTTTTGGGGATTTGTCAAATATGGAATTGTAATTTCATGACCATTGGTCAAACATATAATGGATGATTAAGGCAAACTTCTCATTTTCTGTTTGGCAAAGCCTACAGTGGAAGTGATATTAGTGTTATTAACTTTGTAATTTATATGTATAGTGAGGTATTCTTTCTGTAATTATGTTTTATCCGTACTCTTACTAAATTAGTCACTCTTATAAATACATATTATACAACCTAATTGGGGTTAAGCATCATAACCTTTGCCACTGTTTTCTATCCGACTCTAAACATCAACATGTGTAACCTTGATTAATTAATTGATGTTAGTTAAATACAGAGTCGTCGAGACCTTCTTGCCAGCAGAAAACGGAAATACTTTGGCCTGAATAGTGTTTTTACAGGCAATTATTGTTTGCAACGGTTGAGGTCGGAGTCGAATGATTCATCATGGGGCAGAAAATGCCCTAAAAATAAGAGGGTTTGGCTCATGTTCTGCTTTCTTTGCATCCATGATTGAGGGGGGTGGGAGCACATGAAGGTTGGACATAATAGTAAATTCCAACGTGGCCTCATCAATTCTATATGAAAAGCCGACAGAAAAGAAAAAGCTAATTATTCTATTAAAGATAATAGTAACAATACTAATGGAAATAATATTAAAAAAATAATGATGATGAAAATGAAAATTGGGAGGGGATCAAGAAATATGAGAGGGGATCGGAGCGCATGCATTTGTTTGCTTCCTCTTTTGATTCTTTGCTTTTTTTAGTTGTTGTTTGTCGTCTTTCGAGGTACAGAGGCACCCACATGCGCATGCAATTGCACATGCCAGCTTTCGGATTCTCTTTTGTTGTTCTGTCTTGGCCGCTTTCTAAAAGGGCAAGTGGTGATTTTTCTGTATCCGTCCAAAGTCTCCAAAAGAATACACCTGCAGAGAGAGAGAGAGAGAGGGGGGCCACACAGGGGTGGAGAAACAATCAGATTGGAATCCTGGTGGACGTAGGCTGAACCACATGGGCTCGCAAACCCCTAAATGGGCTCTTATTCACCATTAGGCTTCGGCTAGTTGAGCTACTAATTAAGATGCAGCTAAATAATCTTACTAATCATTTTGGGGAATGGGCAAGCTTTATCATTTCGCGTTGATAATTTGCGCTCTTAAGGATCTTGTTAGATAGCCCACTACCAAACCTCACACATACAAATTTCAACGTAGGATGGCCGGCTTCCACATCAACAATTTCCGGTCAACATTGCCTGGACGGACTCATTAGACAGAATATGAAAATGTTTAGGCCTCAATTGACATAATTTAGGACTAAAATCGGTAAAAGTGCGATGGGTTTATGACTTTTTAGCCAATTTTTGTGTGTTATTTTAGGCCTAATGTGTTTTTCGAAATTTTTTTGCTAGTTAATGTTATTTTAGAGTTTTCCGGAGTTAACTGCCACCATTAAAAACTTATCGTGATTAGAGATTGGATTGGAAAGGTCAAAAGTATACCAAGCAGACTGTAGACGTCTGATTATGTACTTTAAAGACCCGTCCATAGCCTTTACTTTCTACCCGTACCAAGAGCCAAGTGACATAAACGGTAGATTAACGAATTCTGCAACGAGATAATTCTACAAAACCTCACACGTTACCACGTTTCTAGATTGTAATGTCGGATTGTGAAAAGACACATTTCTACAATGAGATATATCTGCATCGCCGTTGTATCTTCGTCTTGTTAAAAACTACGATATTCCTCGCTCAAACTTGTCTCTACCAAATTGGATATTAACGAATCCCATGTTGCTTAAGATTACATGAGCGTCGTATCGATGTAATCTTCCTCTTTATCTATTATCTTAAATTTTTGAGTTGCATTTTCCACTATTTTTCATGAATTTCTAATCTACAAACTTTAGCATGCTTTTGCTGTCCCTATATTGATTGATTTCCAATTTGGCTTTCGTTCAAGATCGTGAAGGAGACACGAGCTTTAGGAAAATTATTTTTTAAAAAAATTCTAAATTTATTGTAATTATGTCAATTTTTTTTTTTTGCCGATTTACTTTTAAACAGTTTGCAATTCAGCTGAAAAAGTTTAGGGCTGAATCAGTTTAAAAAAAATAAAAATTAAATTAACATAATTATAATAAATATAGAACTGTTTTGATAATTTTTCCTTACTGCTTTTGCACCTAAACATACACCCTCGGTCTCAAAATGGGTTGGCTCCAACATAAACCAGTGGGATCTGGTCCCGGTCAAACAATTTGAACCTAGAGTATTGCGCGATGTATTGTATAATATGCATGGGGTTGCGCGACCACGGGAGCAAGTTCAATGCACGTCCGTCGCGCTCTCGCATCTCTTCAGAGATGTGCCAGTTTTGGTGACCATTTTTCCTAGTTTTTCAGTAACATTTTGATTTGGTTTTTGTGTTGGACACTTTATTATACCAACAGCTTATTATTCACATGGTTTTAGAGGAGCTATTAAAATCTTCACAACACGTTTAACATTTGTCCTTTGATATTTATAGGAAAAATTATCAAAAAAGCCTAAACCTATTACAATTTTTCCATCAGTGCTAACATTTTAATTTTATCGATTCGTTCCTAAATATTTTTGCATTTATACCAATTCAGTCTTAAATTTTTTTTAGTCAATTCAGACTAAAACCTTTTGAATTTATGCTAATTCAGCTCATCATGGCAACTTTGGCCGATCGGTGTTGACGTGAATGCCAGTCGACGCTGACGTAGATAATTTTTAATAATATTTTAATATTTTTTTCAAATGATTTTTGTTTTCCTTCTTTTTCTTTTCTTTTCATTTCTTCTTTCTCCAGTCGGTCGCTGCCAACGAGGTCCTAACCTCATTAACCTTAGTCTCTAGGTGATTAGCGGAGAAAGAGTAAAGGTAGAGTAAAAGGAAAGAGAAAAACAAGCAAAAATTAAAAAAATTAAAAAATAATTTGAAAAAAAATGTTAAAATTTGTTCACGACAGCACCGACAGGTCAAAGTTGATCAAATTGATTGAATTTGCATAAATGCAAAATGTTTATGGCTGAATTGGCATAAAAAATATTTAAAATTGAAATGACACAAATGTAAAAGGTGTATGACTAAATTGATAAAAGTGAAACAGGTTTTGATTTTTTTTTTGACAAATTTTTGATATTTATATTATAAATGAAAAAATTGACAATTGAACCAAAAGCCACAAGATATGGCAAAAAAGACAAAACAACGTAATACACGCCATGAGCCATACAAGAACAACCACCCTATATTTATCTTCTCCCGACAGACTCGTTGGAGTTAAACGAGGGACTCGTCATCATCCCCCTGAGCCACAAACCCAAGCCAGAGAGCACCGACAATGGAGGACACCATCGTTCTGTACCCATCTCCGGAGATCGGCCACGTCATCTCCATGGTCGAGCTCGGCAAGCTCATCCTCCACCACCACGGCCGCCAGTTCGCCATCACCGTCCTCCTCACCACCGGCTTCGCCGACTCCCCGAGCATCACCTCCTACATCGGCTCCATCTCTCGCTCCCACCCTTCCGTCTCCTTCCGCCGCTTCCCTCTCGTCTCCGTTGACCCGGCCAACCCGCCCCGGAGCCGTGCCGCCGTGCTTTTTGAATTCATCCGCCAGAACTCCGCCAACGTCATCCAGTCGCTACGCGACATCTCTGCTGCGTCCTCTGTGAGAGCGCTCATCATCGACGTGTTCTGTACCTCCGCGCTGCCCATTGCGAAGGAGCTGAATATCCCCACGTACTACTTCTACACCTCTGGCGCGTCGGCGCTTGCCGGCGTTCCTCTATTTCCCGAGACTTTTCGAGCGCTCGACTAAGAGCTTCAAGGACCAGGATGGGGTCGTCCTGGACTTCCCGGGCCTCCCACCATTGAAGGCCACGCAATTGCCGGAGCCGACCCTCGATCAGGACGACCCAGCCTACGGCGAGATGTGCTACTTCTGTGACCACATGACCAAGGCGGACGGGATTCTGGTGAACACGTTTGAAGCGCTCGAGCCGAAGGCAGTGGAGCTCATCGCCAGCGGCGCGTGCGTGCCCGACGCGCCAACCCCGCCGGTGTATTGCATCGGGCCCCTGATCGCGGACGAGTCCTCGCGTGCCGGCGACAGCACTGTCGGAGGTCAGCAGGATTGCCTGTCTTGGCTGGACAAGCAGCGGAGAAGAGCGTGGTCTTCCTATCCTTCGGAAGCCGGGGAACATTCTCGGCCGAGCAGATCAAGGAAGTGGCGGTCGGGCTGGAAAGAGTGGTCATCGATTCCTGTGGGTGGTAAAGAACCCATCCGGCCATGAGCCGGGTAGTGGCAACGGAGATGTGGATTTGGAGGCGCTCATGCCGGAGGGTTTCCTGGAGAGGACCAAGGAGAGGGGGATGGTGGTGAGGTCATGGGCGCCGCAAGTAGCCGTGCTGAGGAAGGAGGCGGTGGGGCTTTCGTGACGCACTGCGGGTGGAACTCGGTGCTGGAGGCGGTGGCGGCGGGGGTGGCGCTGGTGGCGTGGCCGCTGTACGCGGAGCAGTACATGAACAGGAACTTCCTGGTGCAGGAGATGGAGATGGCGATCGGGGTGGAGCAGCGGGACGGCGACGGATTCGTCAGCGGGGGAGAGTGGAGGGCGTGAGAGAGCTGATGGAGTCGGAGCAGGGGAGGGAGCTGAGAGAGAAGAGCCGGGCGATGAGAGAGAGCCGCGGCGGCTCTGGGAGACTCCGGATCTTCTACGACGGCGCTGGCCAAGTTGGCCCAATCATGGAGCGGCGCCGCCTCTCATGAAGCCTAAGCCTGCAACAAGTTCTGGTCCGCATCCCTCGCCATGTCGAACTCAGTATGTTGACGCGTGATCTATCTTTATTAAAGTAGGGACACTAGGAAGCAACACGCCACCCGAGAGATGTATGTCTGAATTTCTCTGTACTCGTCGGTTTCTCGCACTTTGCGTTTCCTTGTACTGTGTTTTACTCTTTTTATTCTTACTTTTCCAGCCACCTTCTAATACTATGATCTTATTTTGTTACCCACGAAAGAAGAACCATGGAGCAGTCTAGGCTCATTTCCATTTTCCTTTCGTCAACTTCTCTTTTGGCACGGCTGTTATTGGTAGGGGTGAGAAAAAAAAATCACGATCTAACTAAACTGGACCGGACCGGACCGTGAATCCAAACTCGGGTACTTCGGTTGGATTTGGTCAATTTCTGGACCGAGTATCTTGGCCCAATTTTGATGGAAACCATCCAACCGGTCCGATTTTTATATAATGTGAATGGGCAATTTTTAAAGTGAACTCATCTCTCAAAGGCCCAATCCATCATTCAAAAAAAAAAAAATTTAGACTTGCAAAATAAAAAAAAGACTCTACCATAATATGATAATATCTGCTTTCTTCGCTCAACTTATGAAAAAAAAGCCCCCAATTGTACGTTTTGCTTTTTGTCTATCTCAGTAAGGTGAATTGGGAAGAAGGCATGATATGTCAATATTTGCACGAGTTCTTCATACACTAATTTTTTTCTGTAGTCTTTTATTTGTCGTACAAACTCAAGAAGCTTCTTTAGTTTTTAATGTCAGATCAGCTTTATATAAATTAGTCAAATGTATAGCTTTTATTGAGTCATATTTGTGAGATTAGTATTCAACTTCATTTTTTCATAGAGTGAGCGATGTGACATTAAATCGTAACTGGGATCTAACCGGAACCTAGACCAGACCAATGGTCCGGTTCTCGGGTGGATCAACGGAACAACGGATGGTTCACGGTTTGCATTTTACGGAACCGGTCCCGAGCGGGGCGGTTCTCGATTCTAGGGTGGAACCATCCATCCTATGAATCAATTACCCCTAGTTATTAGGTGCACGTGATTACACGCAAACCAAATGACTAGAGCCGTCGACCATGGAATACACGCAGAGTGACACGTCAAATTTTTGATGACATTATCGAAAAGAAATTTTGCATAAGCTAGATTGGATATTGCTGCAGACCGATGAGAGTTGCCGGCTTCTGCAAGGCTTACCGATCTCCGCCAGGCGCCAACCCTTCCTAGCCGTTGTGGCAGAGGCGACCACCGTTTTGCCCTAAATTTTTAAATTTTGCTTGGGCCTGTTAATCGAAATATCCAAACCAGAAGAGTCATGAAGCATTTCGCTACTATGTTTTGGCCTCTTTTATATGAGTTCTTGTTTTTTCTATGAACTTACATTTGTCCGTATTAGATCAATATAATTACTGCAATATTCGTCGACATGTATAGTCAAATTTGAATCTTCTAGACAGCTTTCAGATTCTTTTTTAATTATACAAGAGCCCCCTTTTGGGGTGACTTTGCAATTTAATAAAATGCAATTCTTTTTTTCTGAAGATTTTCTAATTAGTTTTTTCGCCTTCGTCTTGGATTCAGGAAATGCAGTGTTGTTTTTTGGGGACTTGTCAAAATGGAATTGTAATTTCATGACCCATTAGTCAAATATATGGAATGATTAAGGTAAACTTCTCATTTTCCGTTTTGGCAAGCCTACAATGGAAGTGATGTTAGTGTTATTAACGTGTAATTTATATGTATAATTGGGGTATTTATGTAATCATGTTTTATCTGTATCTTTTGCTGTAATTAGTCCACTCTTATAAATACATATTATACAATCCTAATTGGGGTTGAGACAGAGAGAAGAGAGAGAATTCTATGTATTTTTGTGCTTGTGAGTTTGGAATGCATGTTTGTTAGCACCAAATTCCTTTTATTGGGATTGGAGTTAACATCAATAATGATCTTAATTAGAAATGGAGATAAATCGAGTCATGATTAAGTGAACACTGTGGCTTTTAACTCGAGTTCCATGTTGAGAACCTCTCGTGACGGTCTCGTGGCTCAAACTCTTTACTTCGTGGTGCGTAAGGTAAGATTGGCTTTCTTTTTTTTTTCGGAAATTTTATTAAATTTAAGTTCTTTTCATGATTTTTTGTACTTCCACGCAGTCTGCAACATGAGTTGCTCTACTTTGATTTCAACTATAGAGTGAAGTGATCTTTATACTTTTTCAACAAATTGATGCGCTCTAACTAGGATATTACTCATTTGACAACTTTATTTCATCATGAAATCATTAGATGTACGTCCCCAAAATGACTAATGTGGCATGATCATGGGGCTGCATTGGACTACTATTCTTGCATTTGGAATTCATGGGAAAAAAAAAAAACTGAACTATACATCTCATCAAAGTTCAATGACTATGAAGAATATTTATCCCGCAAGTTAGAATTAAGATCCTTTCGATTATCGACTCAACTTTACTACCCGAATAATCAAATGACTCATCAGCTGTAAAATGCATCTCGAACATGTAGTTCCTTTTTCCAAGGTAAATGTATTTGGTCGGATAGGTTGAGAGAGAGAAAAAATGGGAGGATCTGAAAAAAAAAAAAAATTGTCAAGAGAGGAATGTGATGGAGCTCAATAATCTCACTCATCATTTTAGGGAATGGGCAGGCTATATCAATTTATCAACCCTTTTGAGGATCTTGTTAGATAGCCAAGAATCTGGAACGCACCTTGTCATCGTCGATTCCCGATTTGAACTGACCCAAAAAAGAAAGAAAGAAAGAATGATATCCCTTGAAACCGGCCTAATACCAAACTAGCCGGTTCCGGGGTTGACCCAGGAATTGGTCAAATTTGGGATCGGCCAAATTGTGAGTAAAGTAACTACTCTCTTAGGATAACGTTTAAAAGCAAAGTAAGGAAACGTTCCCACCGAGACAAGTATCTTTGAATTAGTGTGTACTTTTCGGTTTCTGGCACTTTGCGTTTCCTTATACTTTGTTTTATTATTATTTATTATTTTTATTGTTTTTGACCTTTCCCTTTCAGCCTTCGAAATTCGAATGCTATGGTTTTGTTCTGTTGCACGCGAATGACGAACCATGGAGCGGTCTAGGCTCATTTCCATTTTCATTTTTGTGGAATTCTCTTTTTACATAAGGACCCTGTTTGGAAAAGATAGATGATTTCACAATCAACAATCATGATCAAGCTAATCGAAATGGTAAGCGTTGTGATTACAGCTATATAATGCCTGGTATAGTGACATAAATTTCCACGAGAAAATGCCAATAAATTAGCCATCGCCAGCATAAAATGACAATGCTGCAAAGGGAAAGATACACGGATGGAAAGAAATTCCATCTCGAGATGTCGATTCTTCTTCTTCTTCTTCTTCCCATTTTACCATTCAGGCTCCAACTTGGGACAGATCTTTGGGACCAAAGTCCTCGTGATTCAACGTGTGTTTCACTTGTTTTCCGATGGCGAACTTCGCTTCGAGGCGGCTAAACGTGCTGTCACGCTTTGTTAGCGGCGTAAATAGTTGCTCAAGCGCTCGTCCTCTTCAGCAAGGCACACTTTCTTTTGTCATGGTTTGTTTGAAAACGGGAGAGTGCGGGCAACGTATTAGTGAAAAGTTTTTTCTAGTCTTTCAAATGAAAACCCTAGGCTAAGTAGGGTGGATTCTACTATAATCCTGTGCGATTGCACGAATAATAGGCCTAACAAAACAATGCGACTGTTTACAAATGAATTACAATTGTTTTTATTATTTTTAATTTTGAATATTTATTCTGCCTAACGGTTATTAGCTGCTCTTACAACGTTTGGAAGGTTGTGTTTGTTCGGACATAATTTCTTTAACTGTTAAAAAGTTGTTTAGAGGTAACTTCTTAACCTTTGAAAAATGAAAAGCCGTGTGTGCAAACATTTTCGCTATAAATTACTAAGCTTTCTGTTCAATTAATAACATCCACATATTTTCGTTTCTTTCAAAAAAAAAAAAGGAGGTGCAACCTTCTTTCCAATTGTATCTCTTTTGAGATTTCTTAGAGAAATATTAGAATTGTCATCTAATATTTTGAGATTTTATTATATCATGAAGGATTTTTGTAACTATTGGCAACATTATTGGGCAGATAATTTCATAAAAAATAAATATATTCATGCCTTAAAATTTGATTCGATTTCTTCACATTAAGTCACTAAATTTTCCCAACATCTTTATCTGGAAGTAGTTTTCGGACCGAATCATTCGTGATGATCAAATCCAATTTTGTTACGGCCCCCAACCGAAGAACCAAGATTGAGGGGACAGCACCTATTGATAAAAGGATAGATTGCCTTTTTCTATGGCCCCAAGAGTTCAACATATATGGGGTCCATTAGGTTTGGTATTTAGTGATGTTTATGGCCATGTCCTTTCAATTTTGCATGACGTAGAGAGTGACATAAACCAGTGGTGTGATGTTCAAGAATCGGAATATGAGGCAGGTTTGAATGATGGATGCATTTATAGAGGGTGGACCAATCTAATGGGAAGTCCTATAGAATCCTCTCATTTTTGCCAGATTTCCCATTGAATTCATACCAAATCTTTTGTACTATGCTGACCACCGTAGGCGTAAATGATCTTTGTTCAAGCCTATTGAGCCAAACTCGATCCGAATTAATGTGCTATGTTTGATCCATATTAAGAAAATTCGAATGGGACTTTGATTTATAAAGAAATTCTTCTCTAGAAGTGTTGCCATGCGCGCCCTTGATTTCCCAACGATGCAATCAGCTAAGCTTTTTCCTTTTAGAGAACATAATTAACCTTCACAACATACTAACATTTTTCTTTTCAAGTCATTTATTCCTTTAATTTTATGTCATAAACTAGGAGAAATGGGCATAAATGAGAGGCTCTTTTAGGGTCTTTTTTGTTGTGAAACTGCAGTGGTCAGATAACAAAGTTGTATCCGATTGTAAATTATATCGAAATTCAATCTCCAACATGGGACGAAAGCCCTTAGCGATTCAACGCGTGTTTCACTTGTTTTTCCGGTGGCACATTATCGAGACTGTTCGAGCACTCGGCTAACTTCGTTTGGAGACGGCCGAAGGTGCCGCCGCGCTTCGTTAGCGGCGTAAATAGTTGCCCAAGCATCCGCTCTGCATAACGTATTGAGCTCGCCCGTCTTCTTCAGCAAGGCGCCCGTTCTTCATCTGAAAGTGGGTTCCCCGGCCGAATCATTCGTGACGATCAGCTCCAATTTTGTTAGGGCCCACGATCGAAGAACCATGATCGAGGGGACTGCACAATTTAATAAGAGGACAGTTTGCCTTATACTATGGTCCCAAGAGTTCAATATTTATGGGGGTCCATTAGGTTTATGGCCATTTGCTATAAATCGCGCATGACGTAGAGAGTTATATAAACCGGTGGCGTGATGTTACGTAGGTTTAAATGATAGACGCATTTAGGAAGGGTGGACTAATCTGATGGCACGTACTGTAGAATCCTCTCATTTTTGTCAAATGTCTCATTGAATTCATACCAAATCTTTTGTAATATGCTGACTCGCCGACATTGTTCAAGCCTATTGAGCCAAACTGCCTCCAAATCAATGTGCTATGCTTGACCCAGATTAGGAAAATTCGAATTGGAGTTTGTCATCACTAGATAAGTCCGAGCATCGCAAGCAATTTCGCGGAATCATTTTTCATGTTGGAGCCCGAAAATTAGTTTCCTCTTTGGAGTTGGAGTTGCTTGAGTCGGCCATGGATTTTCAAAAGAAAAATAATTATGTAAAAGCCTTTGGGTGACTGTAAGACTAACTTTCTATTTTGGATCACAAAAGATAAATAACAAGTAATTAAAAATTATTATGGGGCCCACTCTTTTAAAATTTTGTGGCTTACAACATAGTATTATTATCATAGTCACTCAAAAATGTTTTGCTAGCAAAGCCCTTTCCGAAATGGGGCAACATATATATTGTTGAGGATTGTCGCCAACTCACGATCCAATTGCAGGGGGTGTCTTTAACCAATTGCACTAGGAAAGCTACTTAGGCTATGGATTGGGTGGCCAAAGCCCGTAGGAACAATTCACTCTGCTCGAATAGGCTCACTAAAATCCCCTTTTCTTATTGGTCGTTGTTATGTCTTGATTTTGAACCTCCTTGCTAGCTACAATTTTTTGAAAAAAAAAATAGAAAGGAAATACGATAAGAAAGAAATTCATAAAACAATCAAATGTTATTAAAACTTATGGTTAATACCATGAAAAATCATAAACTGGTGCACCTGTAACAAAATTTATCCCAAATTATTTTTTGACCACCAAAAACCCTAAACTGGTACAGCCATAATAAATTTCCCTCAAATTGGTATAACTGTGACAAATTTACCATTCCGTTAGTTTCTGTTAAACTTTACCATCAAATTGCGGAGTTATATTACATGTGGCAATTGTCGGGTATACATGTTACCCTCTGTTTGTCACAAGTGTATCAATTTAAGATTTTTCGTGGTATTAACTCAATCTAACGAAAATTAACGAAAGATAAATTTGTCACGGATATATCAGTTTAAAATTTTTTATAGTCAAAAAATTATTTTTGGATAAATTTATCACGGATGTATCAGTTTGAAATTTTTAGTGGTAAAAAAAATGTTTGGGATATATTTGTCGCAGATATACCGGTTTATTTTTTGTAGCTAAAAAAATAATTTGTGGTAAATTTATCATAGGTATACTAGTTTGGAGTTTTCGTAATATTAACCTTAAAAATTATCCACGTCAATACTAGCCATCCTTCGTGGCACAACCGGCGTTCAACTCTGCGATTTCCAATCATAATTGGCAGATAGACTCAATTGACAAAAACTTAAAAAGCATCCATGTCATTCAAAATGTTCACATACATTACCAAGTTGACCGGCGATCAGCTAAATTCCAAAAAGTTACACCTTCGCTGTCTGTTGGATCTTCAGTTGATAGCTATGTTCCTAGCACGCCAAATTCAGACAATAAAAAGAAACAGCAAAGCCCGCATGCGAAGAAGATCAAGGAAATAGGCTCTTCACGTATTTATCAGCCAGAGATCTGCTTCCTCAGGATTCTCACCTAGACAATATCCAAATGCCGACAGCTGACCGGCCATATATTCACCGTCACTCTAGAACAGTCATAAAGAACGTTAGAAAACTGCCACGGCTACGAATCAGTTGCCGCAATTACCTTTCACAGATTAGCATAACTTCCTCAAACTGAAAAATAAAAACAGGGAATTGCTGAAACTACAAAAAATAAACCGGTATATCTGCGACAAATATATCCCAAACATTTTTTTTACCACTAAAAATTTCAAACTGATACATCCGTGATAAATTTATCCAAAAATAATTTTTTGACTATAAAAAATTTTAAACTGATATATCCGTGACAAATTTATCTTTCGTTAATTTTCGTTAGATTGAGTTAATACCACGAAAAATCTTAAATTGATACACTTGTGACAAACAGAGGGTAACATGTATACCCGACAATTGCCACATGTAATATAACTCCGCAATTTGATGGTAAAGTTTAACAGAAACTAACGGAATGGTAAATTTGTCACAGTTATACCAATTTGAGGGAAATTTATTATGGCTGTACCAGTTTAGGGTTTTTGGTGGTCAAAAAATAATTTGGGATAAATTTTGTTACAGGTGCACCAGTTTATGATTTTTCATGGTATTAACCATAAGTTTTAATAACATTTGATTGTTTTATGAATTTCTTTCTTATCGTATTTCCTTTCTATTTTTTTTTTCAAAAAATTGTAGCTAGCAAGGAGGTTCAAAATCAAGACATAACAACGACCAATAAGAAAAGGGGATTTTAGTGAGCCTATTCGAGCAGAGTGAATTGTTCCTACGGGCTTTGGCCACCCAATCCATAGCCTAAGTAGCTTTCCTAGTGCAATTGGTTAAAGACACCCCCTGCAATTGGATCGTGAGTTGGCGACAATCCTCAACAATATATATGTTGCCCCATTTCGGAAAGGGCTTTGCTAGCAAAACATTTTTTGAGTGACTATGATAATAATACTATGTTGTAAGCCACAAAATTTTAAAAGAGTGGGCCCCATAATAATTTTTAATTACTTGTTATTTATCTTTTGTGATCCAAAATAGAAAGTTAGTCTTACAGTCACCCAAAGGCTTTTACATAATTATTTTTCTTTTGAAAATCCATGGCCGACTCAAGCAACTCCAACTCCAAAGAGGAAACTAATTTTCGGGCTCCAACATGAAAAATGATTCCGCGAAATTGCTTGCGATGCTCGGACTTATCTAGTGATGACAAACTCCAATTCGAATTTTCCTAATCTGGGTCAAGCATAGCACATTGATTTGGAGGCAGTTTGGCTCAATAGGCTTGAACAATGTCGGCGAGTCAGCATATTACAAAAGATTTGGTATGAATTCAATGAGACATTTGACAAAAATGAGAGGATTCTACAGTACGTGCCATCAGATTAGTCCACCCTTCCTAAATGCGTCTATCATTTAAACCTACGTAACATCACGCCACCGGTTTATATAACTCTCTACGTCATGCGCGATTTATAGCAAATGGCCATAAACCTAATGGACCCCCATAAATATTGAACTCTTGGGACCATAGTATAAGGCAAACTGTCCTCTTATTAAATTGTGCAGTCCCCTCGATCATGGTTCTTCGATCGTGGGCCCTAACAAAATTGGAGCTGATCGTCACGAATGATTCGGCCGGGGAACCCACTTTCAGATGAAGAACGGGCGCCTTGCTGAAGAAGACGGGCGAGCTCAATACGTTATGCAGAGCGGATGCTTGGGCAACTATTTACGCCGCTAACGAAGCGCGGCGGCACCTTCGGCCGTCTCCAAACGAAGTTAGCCGAGTGCTCGAACAGTCTCGATAATGTGCCACCGGAAAAACAAGTGAAACACGCGTTGAATCGCTAAGGGCTTTCGTCCCATGTTGGAGATTGAATTTCGATATAATTTACAATCGGATACAACTTTGTTATCTGACCACTGCAGTTTCACAACAAAAAAGACCCTAAAAGAGCCTCTCATTTATGCCCATTTCTCCTAGTTTATGACATAAAATTAAAGGAATAAATGACTTGAAAAGAAAAATGTTAGTATGTTGTGAAGGTTAATTATGTTCTCTAAAAGGAAAAAGCTTAGCTGATTGCATCGTTGGGAAATCAAGGGCGCGCATGGCAACACTTCTAGAGAAGAATTTCTTTATAAATCAAAGTCCCATTCGAATTTTCTTAATATGGATCAAACATAGCACATTAATTCGGATCGAGTTTGGCTCAATAGGCTTGAACAAAGATCATTTACGCCTACGGTGGTCAGCATAGTACAAAAGATTTGGTATGAATTCAATGGGAAATCTGGCAAAAATGAGAGGATTCTATAGGACTTCCCATTAGATTGGTCCACCCTCTATAAATGCATCCATCATTCAAACCTGCCTCATATTCCGATTCTTGAACATCACACCACTGGTTTATGTCACTCTCTACGTCATGCAAAATTGAAAGGACATGGCCATAAACATCACTAAATACCAAACCTAATGGACCCCATATATGTTGAACTCTTGGGGCCATAGAAAAAGGCAATCTATCCTTTTATCAATAGGTGCTGTCCCCTCAATCTTGGTTCTTCGGTTGGGGCCGTAACAAAATTGGATTTGATCATCACGAATGATTCGGTCCGAAAACTACTTCCAGATAAAGATGTTGGGAAAATTTAGTGACTTAATGTGAAGAAATCGAATCAAATTTTAAGGCATGAATATATTTATTTTTTATGAAATTATCTGCCCAATAATGTTGCCAATAGTTACAAAAATCCTTCATGATATAATAAAATCTCAAAATATTAGATGACAATTCTAATATTTCTCTAAGAAATCTCAAAAGAGATACAATTGGAAAGAAGGTTGCACCTCCTTTTTTTTTTTGAAAGAAACGAAAATATGTGGATGTTATTAATTGAACAGAAAGCTTAGTAATTTATAGCGAAAATGTTTGCACACACGGCTTTTCATTTTTCAAAGGTTAAGAAGTTACCTCTAAACAACTTTTTAACAGTTAAAGAAATTATGTCCGAACAAACACAACCTTCCAAACGTTGTAAGAGCAGCTAATAACCGTTAGGCAGAATAAATATTCAAAATTAAAAATAATAAAAACAATTGTAATTCATTTGTAAACAGTCGCATTGTTTTGTTAGGCCTATTATTCGTGCAATCGCACAGGATTATAGTAGAATCCACCCTACTTAGCCTAGGGTTTTCATTTGAAAGACTAGAAAAAACTTTTCACTAATACGTTGCCCGCACTCTCCCGTTTTCAAACAAACCATGACAAAAGAAAGTGTGCCTTGCTGAAGAGGACGAGCGCTTGAGCAACTATTTACGCCGCTAACAAAGCGTGACAGCACGTTTAGCCGCCTCGAAGCGAAGTTCGCCATCGGAAAACAAGTGAAACACACGTTGAATCACGAGGACTTTGGTCCCAAAGATCTGTCCCAAGTTGGAGCCTGAATGGTAAAATGGGAAGAAGAAGAAGAAGAAGAATCGACATCTCGAGATGGAATTTCTTTCCATCCGTGTATCTTTCCCTTTGCAGCATTGTCATTTTATGCTGGCGATGGCTAATTTATTGGCATTTTCTCGTGGAAATTTATGTCACTATACCAGGCATTATATAGCTGTAATCACAACGCTTACCATTTCGATTAGCTTGATCATGATTGTTGATTGTGAAATCATCTATCTTTTCCAAACAGGGTCCTTATGTAAAAAGAGAATTCCACAAAAATGAAAATGGAAATGAGCCTAGACCGCTCCATGGTTCGTCATTCGCGTGCAACAGAACAAAACCATAGCATTCGAATTTCGAAGGCTGAAAGGGAAAGGTCAAAAACAATAAAAATAATAAATAATAATAAAACAAAGTATAAGGAAACGCAAAGTGCCAGAAACCGAAAAGTACACACTAATTCAAAGATACTTGTCTCGGTGGGAACGTTTCCTTACTTTGCTTTTAAACGTTATCCTAAGAGAGTAGTTACTTTACTCACAATTTGGCCGATCCCAAATTTGACCAATTCCTGGGTCAACCCCGGAACCGGCTAGTTTGGTATTAGGCCGGTTTCAAGGGATATCATTCTTTCTTTCTTTTTTTTTGGGTCAGTTCAAATCGGGAATCGACGATGACAAGGTGCGTTCCAGATTCTTGGCTATCTAACAAGATCCTCAAAAGGGTTGATAAATTGATATAGCCTGCCCATTCCCTAAAATGATGAGTGAGATTATTGAGCTCCATCACATTCCTCTCTTGACAATTTTTTTTTTTTTTCAGATCCTCCCATTTTTTCTCTCTCTCAACCTATCCGACCAAATACATTTACCTTGGAAAAAGGAACTACATGTTCGAGATGCATTTTACAGCTGATGAGTCATTTGATTATTCGGGTAGTAAAGTTGAGTCGATAATCGAAAGGATCTTAATTCTAACTTGCGGGATAAATATTCTTCATAGTCATTGAACTTTGATGAGATGTATAGTTCAGTTTTTTTTTTTCCCATGAATTCCAAATGCAAGAATAGTAGTCCAATGCAGCCCCATGATCATGCCACATTAGTCATTTTGGGGACGTACATCTAATGATTTCATGATGAAATAAAGTTGTCAAATGAGTAATATCCTAGTTAGAGCGCATCAATTTGTTGAAAAAGTATAAAGATCACTTCACTCTATAGTTGAAATCAAAGTAGAGCAACTCATGTTGCAGACTGCGTGGAAGTACAAAAAATCATGAAAAGAACTTAAATTTAATAAAATTTCCGAAAAAAAAAGAAAGCCAATCTTACCTTACGCACCACGAAGTAAAGAGTTTGAGCCACGAGACCGTCACGAGAGGTTCTCAACATGGAACTCGAGTTAAAAGCCACGGTGTTCACTTAATGATGACTCGATTTATCTCGATTTCTAATTAAGAACATTATTGATGTTAACTCCAATCCCCACATGCTCAAATGTGCCGTTATAACAAGTCTTCTTCCACATAAATTAGATTGGACATTCTCTGAAATTGGGGAGGATACAACAAAAGGAATTTGGTGCTAACAAACATGCATTCCAAACTCACAAGCACAAAAATACATAGACATCTCTCTCTTCTCTCTGTCTCAACCCCAATTAGGATTGTATAATATGTATTTATAAGAGTGACTAATTACAGCAAAGATACAGATAAAACATGATTACATAAATACCCCAATATACATATAAATTACACGTTAATAACACTAACATCACTTCCATTGTAGGCTTGCCAAACGGAAAATGAGAAGTTTACCTTAATCATTCCATTATATGCTTGACCAAGGGTCATGAAATTACAATTCCATGTTTGACAAGTCCCCAAAACAACACTGCATTTCCTGAATCCAAGACGAAGGCGAAAAAACTAATTAGAAAATCTTCAGAAAAAAAGAATTGCATTTTATTAAATTGCAAAGTCACCCCAAAAGGGGGCTCTTGTATAATTAAAAAAGAATCTGAAAGCTGTCTAGAAGATTCAAATTTGACTACACATGTCGACGAATATTGCAGTAATTATATTGATCTAATACAGACAAATGTAAGTTCATAGCAAAAACAAGAACTCATATAAAAGAGGCCAAAACATAGTAGCGAAATGCTTCATTGACTCTTCTGGTTTTGGATATTTCGATTAACAGGCCCAAGCAAAATTTAAAAATTTAGGGCAAAACGGTGGTCGCCTCTGCCACAACGGCTAGGAAGGGTTGGCGCCTGGCGGAGATCGGTAAGCCTTGTAGAAGCCCGGCAACTCTCATTGGTCTGCAGCAATATCCAAATCTAGCTTATGCAAAATTTCTTTTCGATAATGTCATCAAAAATTTGACGTGTCACTCTGCGTATTCCATGGTCGACGGCTCTAGTCATTTGGGTTTGCGTAATCTACGTGCGCCTAATAACTAGGGGTAATTGATTCATAGGATGGATGGTTCCACCCTAGAATCGAGAACCGCCCGCTCGGGACCGGTTCCATAAAATGCAAACCGTGAACCATCCTTTTGTTCCGTTAATCCACCCGAGAACCGGACCATTGGTCTGGTCTGGTTCTCGGTTAGATCCCAGTTATGATTTAATGTCATCTGCTCACTTTATGAAAAAATGAAGTTGAATACTAATCTCACAAATATGACTCAATAAAAGCTATACATTTGACTAATTTATATAAAGCTGATCTGACATTAAAAACTAAAGAAGCTTCTTGAGTTTGTACGACAAATAAAAGACTACAGAAAAAATTAGTGTATAAAGAAACTCGTGCAAATATTGACATATCATGCCTTCTTCCCAATTCACCTTACTTGAGATAGACAAAAAGCAAAACGTACAATTGGGGGCTTTTTTTTCATAAGTTGAGCGAAGAAAGCAGATATTATCATATTATGGTAGAGTCTTTTTTTTTATTTTGCAAGTCTAATTTTTTTTTTTTGAATGATGGATTGGGCCTTTGAGAGATGAGTTCACTTTAAAAAATTGCCCATTCACATTATATAAAAATCGGACCGGTTGGATGGTTTCCATCCAAAATTGGGGCCAGTTATGATCCAAAATCAGCTGATTGGGTACGGTCCGGTCCGATCCAGTTTAGTTAGATCGTGATTTTTTTTTCTCACCCCTACCAATAACAGCCGTGCCAGAAGAGAAGTTGACGAAAGGAAAATGGAAATGAGCCTAGACTGCTCCATGGTTCTTCTTTCGTGGGTAACAAAATAAGATCATAGTATTAGAAGGTGGCTGGAAAAGTAAGAATAAAAAGAGTAAAACACAGTACAAGGAAACGCAAAGTGCGAGAAACCGACGAGTACAGAGAAATTCAGACATACATCTCTCGGGTGGCGTGTTGCTTCCTAGTGTCCCTACTTTAATAAAGATAGATCACGCGTCAACATACTGAGTTCGACATGGCGAGGGATGCGGACCAGAACTTGTTGCAGGCTTAGGCTTCATGAGAGGCGGCGCCGCTCCATGATTGGGCCAACTTGGCCAGCGCCGTCGTAGAAGATCCGGAGTCTCCCAGAGCCGCCGCGGCCTCCTCTCTCATCGCCCGGCTCTTCTCTCTCAGCTCCCTCCCCTGCTCCGACTCCATCAGCTCTCTCACCGCCCTCTCCACTTCGTCCCCGCTGACGAATCCGTCGCCGTCCCGCTGCTCCACCCCGATCGCCATCTCCATCTCCTGCACCAGGAAGTTCCTGTTCATGTACTGCTCCGCGTACAGCGGCCACGCCACCAGCGCCACCCCCGCCGCCACCGCCTCCAGCACCGAGTTCCACCCGCAGTGCGTCACGAAAGCCCCCACCGCCTCCTTCCTCAGCACGGCTACTTGCGGCGCCCATGACCTCACCACCATCCCCCTCTCCTTGGTCCTCTCCAGGAAACCCTCCGGCATGAGCGCCTCCAAATCCACATCTCCGTTGCCACTACCCGGCTCATGGCCGGATGGGTTCTTTACCACCCACAGGAATCGATGACCACTCTTTTCCAGCCCGACCGCCACTTCCTTGATCTGCTCGGCCGAGAATGTTCCCCGGCTTCCGAAGGATAGGAAGACCACGCTCTTCTCCGGCTGCTTGTCCAGCCAAGACAGGCAATCCTGCTGACCTCCGACAGTGCTGTCGCCGGCACGCGAGGACTCGTCCGCGATCAGGGGCCCGATGCAATACACCGGCGGGGTTGGCGCGTCGGGCACGCACGCGCCGCTGGCGATGAGCTCCACTGCCTTCGGCTCGAGCGCTTCAAACGTGTTCACCAGAATCCCGTCCGCCTTGGTCATGTGGTCACAGAAGTAGCACATCTCGCCGTAGGCTGGGTCGTCCTGATCGAGGGTCGGCTCCGGCATTTGCGTGGCCTTCAATGGTGGGAGGCCCGGGAAGTCCAGGACGACCCCATCCTGGTCCTTGAAGCTCTTAGTCGAGCGCTCGAAAAGTCTCGGGAAATAGAGGAACGCGGCAAGCGCCGACGCGCCAGAGGTGTAGAAGTAGTACGTGGGGATATTCAGCTCCTTCGCAATGGGCAGCGCGGAGGTACAGAACACGTCGATGATGAGCGCTCTCACAGAGGACGCAGCAGAGATGTCGCGTAGCGACTGGATGACGTTGGCGGAGTTCTGGCGGATGAATTCAAAAAGCACGGCGGCACGGCTCCGGGGCGGGTTGGCCGGGTCAACGGAGACGAGAGGGAAGCGGCGGAAGGAGACGGAAGGGTGGGAGCGAGAGATGGAGCCGATGTAGGAGGTGATGCTCGGGGAGTCGGCGAAGCCGGTGGTGAGGAGGACGGTGATGGCGAACTGGCGGCCGTGGTGGTGGAGGATGAGCTTACCGAGCTCGACCATGGAGATGACGTGGCCGATCTCCGGAGATGGGTACAGAACGATGGTGTCCTCCATTGTCGGTGCTCTCTGGCTTGGGTTTGTGGCTCGGTGGGGATGATGACGAGTCCCTCGTTTAACTCCAACGACGAGTCTGTCGGGAGAAGATAAATATAGGGTGGTTGTTCTTGTATGGCTCATGGCGTGTATTACGTTGTTTTGTCTTTTTTGCCATATCTTGTGGCTTTTGGTTCAATTGTCAATTTCTTTTCATTTATAATATAAATATCAAAAAATTTGTCAAAAAAAAAATCACAAACCTGTTTCACTTTTATCAATTTAGTCATACACCTTTTACATTTGTGTCATTTCAATTTTAAATATTTTTTATGCCAATTCAGCCATAAACATTTTGCATTTATGCAAATTCAATCAATTTGATCAACTTTGACCTGTCGGTGCTGTCGTGAACAAATTTTAACATTTTTTTTCAAATTATTTTTTAATTTTTTTAATTTTTGCTTGTTTTTCTCTTTCCTTTTACTCTACCTTTACTCTTTCTCCGCTAATCACCTAGAGACTAAGGTTAATGAGGTTAGGACCTCGTTGGCAGCGACCGACTGGAGAAAGAAGAAATGAAAAGAAAAGAAAAAGAAGGAAAACAAAAATCATTTGAAAAAAATATTAAAATATTATTAAAAATTATCTACGTCAGCGTCGACTGGCATTCACGTCAACACCGATCGGCCAAAGTTGCCATGATGAGCTGAATTAGCATAAATTCAAAAGGTTTTAGTCTGAATTGACTAAAAAAAAATTAAGACTGAATTGGTATAAATGCAAAAATATTTAGGAACGAATCGATAAAATTAAAATGTTTAGCACTGAAATGGAAAAATTGTAATAGGTTTAGGCTTTTTTTGATAATTTTTCCTATAAATATCAAAGGACAAATGTTAAACGTGTTGTGAAGATTTTAATAGCTCCTCTAAAACCATGTGAATAATAAGCTGTTGGTATAATAAAGTGTCCAACACAAAAACCAAATCAAAATGTTACTGAAAAACTAGGAAAATGGTCACCAAAACTGGCACATCTCTGAAGAGATGCGAGAGCGACGGACGTGCATTGAACTTGCTCCCGTGGTCGCGCAACCCCATGCATATATACAATACATCGCGCAATACTCTAGGTTCAAATTGTTTGACCGGGACCAGATCCCACTGGCTTATGTTGGAGCCAACCCATTTTGAGACCGAGGGTGTATGTTTAGGTGCAAAAGCAGTAAGGAAAAATTATCAAAACAGTTCTATATTTATTATAATTATGTTAATTTAATTTTTATTTTTTTTAAACTGATTCAGCCCTAAAACTTTTTCAAGCTGAATTGCAAACTGTTTAAAAGTAAATCGGCAAAAAAAAAAAATTGACATAATTACAATAAATTTAGAATTTTTTTAAAAAATAATTTTCCTAAAGCTCGTGTCTCCTTCACGATCTTGAACGAAAGCCAAATTGGAAATCAATCAATATAGGGACAGCAAAAGCATGCTAAAGTTTGTAGATTAGAAATTCATGAAAAATAGTGGAAAATGCAACTCAAAAATTTAAGATAATAGATAAAGAGGAAGATTACATCGATACGACGCTCATGTAATCTTAAGCAACATGGGATTCGTTAATATCCAATTTGGTAGAGACAAGTTTGAGCGAGGAATATCGTAGTTTTTAACAAGACGAAGATACAACGGCGATGCAGATATATCTCATTGTAGAAATGTGTCTTTTCACAATCCGACATTACAATCTAGAAACGTGGTAACGTGTGAGGTTTTGTAGAATTATCTCGTTGCAGAATTCGTTAATCTACCGTTTATGTCACTTGGCTCTTGGTACGGGTAGAAAGTAAAGGCTATGGACGGGTCTTTAAAGTACATAATCAGACGTCTACAGTCTGCTTGGTATACTTTTGACCTTTCCAATCCAATCTCTAATCACGATAAGTTTTTAATGGTGGCAGTTAACTCCGGAAAACTCTAAAATAACATTAACTAGCAAAAAAAATTTCGAAAAACACATTAGGCCTAAAATAACACACAAAAATTGGCTAAAAAGTCATAAACCCATCGCACTTTTACCGATTTTAGTCCTAAATTATGTCAATTGAGGCCTAAACATTTTCATATTCTGTCTAATGAGTCCGTCCAGGCAATGTTGACCGGAAATTGTTGATGTGGAAGCCGGCCATCCTACGTTGAAATTTGTATGTGTGAGGTTTGGTAGTGGGCTATCTAACAAGATCCTTAAGAGCGCAAATTATCAACGCGAAATGATAAAGCTTGCCCATTCCCCAAAATGATTAGTAAGATTATTTAGCTGCATCTTAATTAGTAGCTCAACTAGCCGAAGCCTAATGGGTGAATAAGAGCCCATTTAGGGGTTTGCGAGCCCATGTGGTTCAGCCTACGTCCACCAGGATTCCAATCTGATTGTTTCTCCACCCCTTGTGTGGCCCCCCTCTCTCTCTCTCTCTCTGCAGCGTGTATTCTTTTGGAGACTTTGGACGGATACAGAAAAATCACCACTTGCCCTTTTAGAAAGCGGCCAAGACAGAACAACAAAAGAGAATCCGAAAGCTGGCATGTGCAATTGCATGCGCATGTGGGTGCCTCTGTACCTCGAAAGACGACAACAACAACAAAACTAAAAAAAGCAAAGAATCAAAAGAGGAAGCAAACAAATGCATGCGCTCCGATCCCCTCTCATATTTCATTGATCCCCTCCCAATTTTCATTTTCATCATCATTATTTTTTTAATATTATTTCCATTAGTATTGTTACTATTATCTTTAATAGAATAATTAGCTTTTTTTTTTCTGTCGGCTTTTCATATAGAATTGATGAGGCCACGTTGGAATTTACTATTATGTCCAACCTTCATGTGCTCCCACCCCCCTCAATCATGGATGCAAAGAAAGCAGAACATGAGCCAAACCCTCTTATTTTTAGGGCATTTTCTGCCCCATGATGAATCATTCGACTCCGACCTCAACCGTTGCAAAAAATAATTGCCTGTAAAAACACTATTCAGGCCAAAAGTATTTACCGTTTTCTGCTGGCAAGAAGGTCTCGACGACCTCTGTATTTAACTAACATTAATTAATTAATCAAAGGTTACACATGTTGATGTTTAGAGTCGGATAGAAAACAGTGGCAAAGTGTTTATGATGGCTTAACCCAATTAACGTTGTATAATATGTATTTATAAGAGTGACTAATTATAGTAAGAGTACGGATAAAACATAATTACAGAAATACCTCACTATACATATAAATTACACATTAATAACACTAATATCACTTCCACTGTAGGCTTTGCCAAACAGAAAATGAGAAGTTTGCCTTAATCATTCCATTATATGTTTGACCAATGGTCATGAAATTACAATTCCATATTTGACAAATCCCCAAAACAACGCTGCATTTCTGCGAAAAACTAAGCAGAAAATCTTCAGAAAGAAGAATTGCATTTTATTAAATTTGCAAAGTTACCCCCAAAAGGTGGCTCTTACTAAAAAAAACAAAAAAAAAATAAAGAATCTGAAAGCTGTCTAGACGATTCAAATTTGACTATACATCTCGGCAAAAATTGCAGTATTTATATTGATCTAATACGGACAAATGAAAGTTCATAGCAAAAAACAAGAACTCATATAAAAGAGGCCAAAACACAGTAGCGAAATGCTTCGTTGACTCTTCTGGTTCCAGGCGTTTCGATTAACAGGCCCAAGCAAAGTTCGTTGCAAGCTGCAACATCATATGCTTTTAGTTGCAGCGGCAGATGAGTCAGGAAAGTATGTCTTTGCTCGGCCATTGCATCCGAAGTGAAGGAAGGGCAAATACTTACCCGAGCCCGGATCAACATGGATCGAGCCCGTCCCGACCGTTGATCATGTGGGCATTGGTCGTCCAATTCTTAGGCAAACAGCAGAACGAGGCACATAGTTATAGAAGAAATGGAGATCAAATCAGGCTCAATTTTTTTTTTTTCAGTCGAGCACCGATTTTATACTCATTGTATTTGGCCTTTTGCAAATCCAAACACTCACCAGTGCATCACGTAAATAAAAAAAAAAAAAAAAGGCACCTGGAGGAAGGGTGACTAGTGTTGTAGCTTCACCCTTTTAGACAATACTAGTCATATGTCCCCAAAGCCCCGGTCCAATAATTCATATCTATTAAGGTGGAAATAATTACTAAAAAAAAAACCTTAAATCTATTAGACATATGTCAATTCAGTCTTAAATTTTTTGATTTGACCAATTTAATCCCAAATATTTCGACTATGGGCCAATGTAGTATTCCTTATGCGCAATTTTGAAGAGATTCTCTCAATTTGTATTGACTTTTTTACTTTTTTTTTTTCTATTTAAGTCAGGTAAAGGCTTTGCGGCCTTCGCCAAGGGGTCGGCGACTTGTTGGCCCATAGCAAAAAAAAAAAAAAAAAGATTTACCCGAAATTTAATTTTTGTAAAAGAATTACAAAAACTATTCACATCAGTGCCGACAATGCCACGTAGGATAGCTGGCATACACCTTAAGATTATCGATTCTTAGGTTGGGCTTGTGCTCGAGTCAATTATGTTCCTGGGCTGAACCAATCTCGTTTAGGATTTTGGCAATTTCCTTTTCTTTACTCTTTAAGAGTAACAGAAAGAAAAGAAATTATAAAATTATTGGTCAAGTTAGTCCAAGTGGTTCGGTTTCACACTTGGAATCGGGAACTAGGTCGATTATTCTTGGTTCAAAAAATTTGGAACTGAGAAACGCCCAGACCAAGCCTGTTCGTTTGATCCGATTTGCGAATCGGTCTAGGTTTTTCATGCACACCCTTTTTTTTTTTCCATATTAGTGATTTCTATTTAAAATTGGCCAGAAGGACTACAATGACAAATCGTTGAAACATTTAGGATTGAATTGGCCACATCAAAAATTTACAACTATATTGGCATCCATACAATATGTTTAGAAATTTTTTTGATAATTTTTCCTTTTAGGAGAGTGTAATACTACAACTAATAACGTTTCTTTAATTCATCTAATTTAATGGGTCCTCCCTAAGACCCCAAAAGGTATAGAAGAAAAAAGAAAAGAAAAGAAAAGAAATGACCCATCAGAACACCATGAAGAATGTTGGTCCCCACGATTGCCTCGTCATACAAAATTCTTCCCCACATGGACCATGCAAGATCAGCAATTTTTTTTAACCTATGTGTGTGTATCACGGCCCAACAAATTGGATCAGTCCCTTAGACCCTAAAACGACCCACGAATCGATTCATAGATCGAACGGGATAAGGAAGGAGGGCCTAAGACGGCCCAAACCAGTCATACATTCTTCAAGACAATCGAGTACTCGAATGGATGAGATTCCTCTAGAGTCTTTCATGAGTAACTACGTGGGCCCCTTCCGTGAGTTATTAGGATGGTCGGATATGTAAGGTAGGAATGGTCGGATAGTTAATGCATGGTCGGATAGTAAATGCAGATAGTAAATGCCCCGACCCCACTCGGGCTAGAGCTCTCTTGTGTTGTATAAAAGGGGATAAACCCTCCACACTTGTATATTGTCAAGAACTCAATACAATCAGAATTCTCTCCACTCTCTCAAGTGCTCTTGAGTGTCTTTCTGAAAATTCGACCCTCGAGTGAGTATGAGTGATCGTGAAGGCTGACTTGGGATCATATTCTAAGGCCGCGCAGATCGTGATATCGATAAATCGACTCTCGATTCGTGATAAGTGGTATCAGAGCGAGTTCGACCCTTGTTCGGATTATTCAACTCTTGACGTAATGGCAAGAGGTGGTGAGAAGGTGGTTGAGGCGGTGACTGTCCATGAGGAGTCCGACGATGAGCGGGCTGGAAGGGCCATCAAGAGATCCACTGAGCAACCAGTCTCCAAGGCCAGGAAGGAGCGTGGGAGTTCCAGGATGTGTTGCGCGACATCGAGATTCGAATGGGTAGGGTGGAGCTGACCATTGCGAAGTCACAAGATACGGTGGTGGAGTTAACCAATGACTTCAAAGAGCTCGTGACTAGAAAGAAGGAGTTGCTCGCTAAGATGCGGGAGCTCGAGGACATTATGGCAAAATTCAGGGGCAAGTCATGTGTGCTCTCTACAAGTCGGAGGATCTCCAAAGGAGAAACGAAGCCTTGGAGGCCTTGGTGGCGGCTATTCGTGCTGAGCTTAACAAAGTTCATAGGGAATCGGCTGAGCTAAGGGCTAGAGTGGCCAAGCTCGAAGCTAGGCGTGTGGACGGAGCATACCCTGCACCGCCAAGAGTGGACGTCCCTTGGCTGAAGGAGTTCAAAGGCTCGAGAACGGCCAAGGATGTGGATAACTTTCTCTGGTACTTGAACCAGTACTTCGAGGCCAGTGGAATTCGCGATGAGCTGGCGCAGGTAAGCACCACGGCCATGTACTTGAGTGAGAATGTGCTGCTGTGGTGGCGTACTCGAGTAGCAACAGGACGGTTGAGCCTATCATCACCTGGCAAGCCTCTACGGGAGAGTTCCGTAGGCTATTCTTCCCAGCATATGCGGAGGAAGAAGCTCGAGATGAGATGTGACGCCTTAAACAAAAAGGCTCGGATTATGTGCGAAATTTTATGAGTTGAAACTTCAAATCCCCTCAATAATAATATGGAGGCCTACTACCAGTTCATGGGCGGCCTCAAGCCATGGGCAAAAATGAGCTGAAGTAACAAAATGCGAGAGATCTCGCTACGGCTTTAACGATAGCAGAGTCCCTTGTGGAATTTAAAGCAAATTGCCCAGAGAAAGCGGACACTCAATACAAAGGTATCAAGAGCACGAGTAAGGGAGATCGTAGCAAGCCTCCCCGTCATTATGGTGGCAAAAGCTTTGCCTCGCATGCACGAGATGAGGCAGGATCTAGCCACAGTAGACACAAAGAAGGTGGATTTATCCCCTTCAAGTGATTCTTTTGTCAAGGTCCACACAAGTTTAGGGAATGCCCTAAAGCTTAGAAAATCTCGGCGGCCATCAAGGTCGACGAGGAACATAAGGAAGCGGCTAAGGTGGGATCAGTGCGGATTCTAAACGCCATCCAAACTAAGAAAGCGAGCAAGCCCAAGGGGATGATATTTGCGGAAGTGACGGTCGCGGGAACTAAGGTGAGCACTCTCATCGATACCGGTGCTTCTGATTTATTCATATCAGAGGAGGCCACGAGAAACTCAACTTACGGTTGAGAAGAGAGATGGGTGGCTCAAAACAGTGAACTCTGAGAAGGTCCCTACTCACGGCTTGGCTAAGGACGTGGAGCTCACTGTGGGCTTATAGAAAGGGCGAGAAAATATCAATGTAGTCCCTCTTGATAACTACGACATGATCATCGGACTTGGATTCATCGAGCGGATAAATGACATGGTGGTGCCGGTCATGAATTGCATATGCATCCTGGATCCTCAATCACAATGCGTGATCCCGCTTGATCGTGAGCTAGGAAGAATCGAAGGTGATCTCGGCCATCCAACTCTCCCGAGGAACTCGAAAAGGAGACAATACATATGTTGCCGTGTTGAAAGCTGAAAGTGCTGAGATCGTTAGGGTTGAAACTCAGACGGAGGTGATGCAAGTCCTCGATACGTTCAAGGACATAATGCCATTCAAGTTGTCGAAAATGTTGCCACCAAAGAGAGAGGTGGATCACAATATCGAGCTGATCCCTGATGCTCGTCCACCGGCCATGGCGCCTTATTGCATGGCACCTCTTGAGTTAGAAGAGATGAGGAAGCAGCTTAAGGAACTCCTCGATACTGGTTATATCCGACCTTGGCCCCGTTCGGTATCCCAGTCTTATTTCAAAAGAAGCATGACGACTCTCTTCGAATGTGCATCGACTATAAAGCGTTGAACGAGCTAACCATAAAAAACAAGTACCCTATTTCTCTCATTGCAGACTTGTTTGACCAGCTTAGGAGTGCTCGATGGTTCACGAAGCTTAATCTTCGATCGGGATACTACCAAGTACGGATTGTTGAAAGTGATGAACCTAAGACGGCGTGCGTGACTTACTATGGCTTGTATGAATTCCTTGTGATGCTTTCGCTTAACCAATGCCTCAGCGACGTTTTGCACACTAATGAACAAGTACTTCATTCGTTCCTTGATTAATTTGTTGTGGTGTACTTGGATGATATTGTTATCTATAGTCGAACGCTCGAAGAGCACGTCGAGCATCTTAAGCAAGTGTTCGAGGTTTTAAGGGAAAATGAGCTGTACGTGAAGAAGGAGAAGTACGTCTTCGCATAGCCCGAAGTGTCGTTCCTCGGCCACATCGTCGAGGGCGAGACGAGTGAGGATGAATCCAGCGAAGGTCTAAGCCATTACAGGAGTGGGAGCCACTGACGAAATTGATGGAGTTGAGATCATTTCTCGATTTGGCCGACTACTACCGATGTTTCATCCGAGACTATTCGGATATCACAACTCTTTCACGGACCTGCTCAAGAAAGGGAGAACGTGGGAATGGACGGAGCAAAGCCAGAAGGCTTTTGATCACCTAAAACGGGTGATGACTAAGGAGCATGTGCTCATGCTGCCTGACTTCACTAAACCCTATGAGGTGGAGTCTGATGCTTCAGATTTTGCCATTGGGGGAGTGCTCATGCAAGATGGGCATCCTGTTGCCTTTAAGTCTCGGAAGCTGAACGAGACGGAGCGGCGATACACCGTCCAAGAGAAAGAAATAACCGCGGTGGTCCATTGTCTTCGCATACGGAGGCATTATCTCTTGGGGACACAGTTCGTCGTGAGGATGGACAACATCGCCACGAGCTACTTCTAAACGCAAAAAAAGCTAGCACGAAGCAAGCTCGTTGGCAAGACTTCTTGGTGGAGTTTGATTATGTCCTGGAATACAAGCCCGGGAAGACGAATTCGTTGTGGACACCTTGAGTTGGAAGAGCGAGTTGGCCTCAATAAGTAGGCCAGAATGTCCATTGATCGAGAGAATCAAAGAAGGGCTATAACATGATCCTGCGGCAAAAACGATTCTCGAGTATGTTCGAGAGGGAAAAACCCGCACCTTCTGGTGTGAGAATGATCTCCTTACACTAAAAGGAGGAGACTTTATGTCCCATCATTGAGAAATTGTGAAAGGAGATCCTGCGAGAATGCCACAATTCGAAGTGGGCGGGCCATCCTGGAGTTCGTCGCACCCTGGCACTCGTAGAGGATCGATACTTTTGGCCGCACTTGCATGATAATATAGAAGCTTACGCGCGGACCTATCTTGTGTGTCAACAAGACAAGCTAGAACAAAAGTCTCCAGTAGAACTCCTTGAGCCGCTGCAAATCCTAGAGAGACCATGGGAGAGCGTCTCAATGGACTTCATCGTTGGGCTGCCCAAGTCCGAAGGATGCCGCACCTTGATGGTCGTCATTGATTGGTTCTCTAAGTATGTAATGTTCGTGCCTACCGCAGATGATTGCCCTGCTGAGAAGACAGTCAGGTTATTCTTGAAGCACATTGTGAAATATTGGGGCGTGCCTCGGATGATCGTGAACGATCGGGATCCACGGTTCAGTGGTCGATTCTGGTCAGAGCTATTCAAGATGCTCGGCATCGAGCTGAACTTCTTAACTAGTCTCCACCCGCAGACCGATGGGCAAATTGAACGAATCAATGCACTCCTGGAGGTGTACTTGCGACACTATATGAGTGCAACCCAACGAGATTAGGGCAAGCTGATTGATGTGGCTCAATTCTCGTATAACTTGCAGAGTCGACGGGAAAGAATCCCTCCAAGATTGTGACGAGACAGCAACCACTTACTCCAAGCACAATTGCAATGAGCTATCGAGGGAATAACCCGGCCGCACATCAATTTGCCCGAGGGTGGCAAGAGGAAGCCGATTTAGCCTGCACTTATCTTCACAAGGCATCTAAACGGATGAAGAAGTGGGCCGATCGAAAACGTCGGCATATGGAGTTCCAAATTGGGACCAAGCGCTATGCAAATTGCCTCTACGATACAAAGGGGTACAATAGCAATTTTAGAAAATCCATAAAAATTCATAAAATTAAAAAAATCAACTTTGGGAACCTTGGCCAAGCCTAGGGAATCAATTTTGACAAAAATAAATTTTCGCATTTTCAGTATTTTCCTGCATTTTATTTTCAAAAATTCATAAAAAAAATCAAGAAAAAATGAGAAATTACAATCAACTTTGGAAGCCTTAGCCTAGCCTAAGGAACCAATTTGAACAAAAATAATTTTTCATATTTTTCGCATTTTTTAATATTTTCAGAAAATAGAAAAAATGAATGAAAAATCAATAAAAAAATAGCATTCGTGGCCGAAAAAATATGAAAAAATAGTCCATATTTTTATTTTAATTTCCTCTTCATTTTGACCAAAGAAATTTTGAAAAAATTAATCTGAAAATGGGGTTTTCTTTGTTAATCTCATTTTCAAATTAATTGGAAAAAATTCTAGAAATTTCATTTTTATTCTGTAATTTTCAATTTTTACATTTTTAGAGTCGTGTCATTCCCCTATATTTTTTAAAATTAAAATCCAGTCTAAAAATTCACTGAATTGCCCAATTTCGCTGAAAAGGACCATAATGCAATTTTCAATTTTTCAATTTAATCCCTAAAAGTGCTTAAAATGCAATTAAAAATTTTCTAGTGACTGAATTGAAAATCAGAGCACGTCACCTAGGGGTGAGCGGTTCCAGGTTCCGGGTAGGTTCCACCTGGAACTGGAACCTACCCGCTAGTACAGGTTCCTCATTTTTCGGAACCTAGAACCTACCCTGCGTAACCTAGAACCTGGAACCTACACTGTCACAGGTTCTAGGGTCCGGTTCCAGGGTACTCGAGAACCTGTTAATTTCATTAAGAACACTTAATAAACATTAATTATTAGAAAAACTCACATATAACATGAACTCAGAAAGGGTACAATCAAATAACATGAACTCAAAAGAGTGAAAAACACAACAAATATCAAAATTTTGCATCTTAGGTATCATTGGTCAGTTAGAAAGTGCTACAATGTCATACTAGAAACCCTACATTCGCTTGATCTACAACACTAGCATAACCACTCATAAAAGCTTCTCATCATCAGTAAAGTTCTTGAAACTTTCTTGTTCAAAATGATCAAGATAAATCCTACTAACAAAATTGACAGCCCTTGTCAATGCTGGCCTTCAATTCAGGCTTCAGCGCGTCCATGGTCTTTTGCTCATACTCATTCAAACCTTGGAGATCAGATGGAATCAGTGCTATAATCTCTTTCCTTCCAAGCTTCACCCTGGACACGAAAAATGGAAGCTCAGTAAAATCTGACTGAATGAAAGAACACTCATACACGTCACCATGTCCATCCAAAGCACTAAGAGATGTTTATTAACTAAACTGAAACAATTATTAAACATCTTGAATGCAAGAAAAAGTGAAGAGAAACTATGATAATGTAATCCCAGAAACTCAGCAACAATAACCATTAATACCAACATCTCATCCATTACTGACTTGATTAGGACCTATCTAATTATAAATTCTTCAATCATGAAAGACTGGTTTTCTCTACTCTAAAGACAACCAACAAAAAAGTGCATAAGAGCAGACAACCAACAAAAAAGTGCATAAGAGCAGACACTTTCATCAGTCAGTAGTCTTCCAAGAGGGGAACTTGCAGTTCACATGTTTCAACATGTTCACATGTTGCAAGAGGGGAACTTGCAGTTGCCGCAACCTGAAAAACACAAAACAAGAATGAATTAGCTAATAGCATAACAGAATCAAATTAGCACTTAAAAGCAAGGCAGAAGAAATCAGAATCAAAACATGACAAATCTAATTCAAGGGAAGTTAACAGACAGACGCAAAATGATGATGCTAAGAGCTGAAAAGAGAAGTCAAGGACAAACCTTTTCGTATTCTAGCAATGGAATGAAGTCAATTCCACTTCAACTTGTAAACTCTATTTACCGATGAAAATATCCTCATTAAGATGATCCATATCTGAAAAGAAGAAGAGATTAAATAATTTCTTCATTCAAAATATAAACAAAGGAATTACAAATATAAATATAAAACATATAAACATTACTTACCTAACTCAAACTTTTTTGCATTCTCAATGCACTCTTCAATGTTAATCGGTGTTTGAGTAGCTCTTAACCAATCTTGAGTGCAAAGCAAAGCTTCCACAACTTTAGGAGTCAAAGAACTTCGAAAGCCATCAAGCACAACCCGATGTACTAAAAGTCGACTCTGAAGCAACGGTAGTTACGGGAATAGACAAACATCTCGAGCCATCAAAGATAAGATTTTATATTTTGCGCCAGTAGTCTTCCACCAGATCAAAAGGTCAAGATCAAGAGCCTCCTCGTCTTCATCTTCAAGATACTGATCAAGCTCAGATTTGTTGCCATCGTGCACTTTCTTTTTCGAGAGCATAAAGGTTTTTCGCCAGGCTTGGATGTCATATTTGCTGCTAGCTTCATTGCCAATGGAATTAGAACCACTACTACTAGCACTCAGACTTTGGTCACCACACTCTTGATTACTTGAAGCAAGGGATTGCCGATAAAATTCATACAACTGTTCCAAAGCGTTCTTCACCTTATCAAACATCTCATTGATTTTCAACTCATCATCAAAAATTTGTTGATAATAGAAACTCACATAATTCAACTTCTTCGTAGGATCCAATACAATGGCAATCAATACCAGTATATTCACTTATCTAAACTCCCGTAATATTTGTCAAATTTCTCTTTCATTTTCATGCCCATAGGTTTAAGCTTAGGATCTGACCCCTCCCCTCTCCCTCCCCATTCTCCTCTTCTTTTCTCCACCACTTTCTCCCTTTCTTTTTTTTTTAGTTGTTACACAACATTGTTCTGTCAACTCCTATACCGCTAGAAATCGCAAAAGAATAATTAGTCGTTTTCCCATCATCATCTAGGAAGATCATGGCTAAGCTCACCTACGAAAGACAAATCTTCTCCTTCCATCCGTCCAAAGGCTTTTCTAAACTTTATGGCTGTGTCTAACATTAAATAAGTGGAGTTCCATCTAATGGCAACATCAAGACAAACCGAACCCTTGTAAGTGATCTTTTCACTCTCAATGCAAGATTGAAATGTTTTGGCTTTCATGGGAGAGCTCCTCACATACTTAATCGCGTTTCGGACACGTTCAATAGAAGCACCTACCTTTGTCAAGCCATCTTTCACAAATCAAGTTCAATATATGAGCAGTGCACCTCATGTGCAAGACCTTACCACCTAAGATCAATGACCTTTCTTGTGAAAGCTTATCCTTCAAATAACCAATTGCAACATCATTCGAACTAGCATTATTTACGGTGATTGTGGACACCTTTTTTTCTAATCCCCACTCGTAGATACATTTCTCACCATTTTTCCAATCTTCCTACCCCCTGTGACTATGCATCACCACAAAATTGATGATTCTTTTATGCAACTTCCAATTTTCATCAATAAAATGTGTAGTGAGACACAAATAATTCATATTTTAAATGGAAGTCCATGTAACAGTCATGAATGCAATCCTAGAATTACACTTACCAAAGCAAGTCTTTAAACAAGTTCTTTCATCAAGATATAACTTCATGCAATCTCTAGCCACTGTAAATCGTGATATGTTTGAAGAGAGGTTGTAACTCACTGATATACTCATGAAATGCAACACGCTCAACCAATGAAAAAGGTTGCTCATCAATTATGATGAACTGAGCAAGCTTTTGCCTAGAACGATCTTAATCAAATGTCCAAGTCGATAAGACATTACTGATACTAGAATCTCCCCCTGACTTGCCATTTACATTTACATTATGGGGTGCAAAGAATTTTGCCTCTTATCTACATTGCGAGAAAACCTCTTGCACTTACCAAATGCTTCCTCATTAATGAAGTACCATTAGAAACACTATACTTTAACTGACCCCCACAATGAATGCACCTCACGCTATTTGCTCTCCCAATCTTTTCATCTATGATTTTGCAAAATGTTCCCAGCAATCAGACGTATTTTTCTTATCACAAGGAGGAAGATGAGCAGTAGCACCAAGTACCTTGTTTGTCGCACTCGCACCCATGGTCGGGGATGGCTCTTCTTCACCTTCATTGCTCGACAATCCCAATTTAGTGTCCGGAGTCATTTGCTCAAGTCCCTCCACCTCCATCGACATGTTATCTTGATACATCAACTTCACACATGCAAAAATAAAATATAATTAGATTACATCAGCATATCTATCTACTATCCTAATCAAAGTATAAATACATTTATAATGGATTTCAATGCAAAAAAAAAAAACAGAATGCATGCAAGCAAGATGGGATAAGTGAGAAGAAGAAAAAAAAAATATTGAGATTTGCTCGCGATGCAAAGGGTTGGGAGATTTATTCACACCCCCAAATACATTTATAATGGATTTCAATGCAAAAAAACAGCAAAATGCATGCAAGCAAGATGGGATAAGTGAAGAAGAAAGAAAAAAAAATGAGATTTGTTCGCGATACGGAGGGTTAAGCCGATAGGAAAAAAGTTAGAAAGCAAACAAATGCGTTATCAACACATTCTGGAGAATGGATCTATAGCAAAAGCTACACCAATCGTGTATAGACACTTGCTTCAATCACGATTTGAATTTTGTCATTTGGGCCATCAGAAAGGTAAGAGAGAGCCCAACAAGCATTTGTTAAAACTTCTTCATCATTCACATTGATAAGTTGCTGGAGAACTAGTGATGCAGGCTTCACCTGAGTTAAAACAAAGCCAATCCATTAAAACACGTAGTAAAGTACGTTTTTTTTTTTTTGGTAAAGCGTAGTAAAGTACATTAATATGTACAAATGTGTATTTTCTACTTCTTGAAGTAACTTCTGTGGAAACAGAGTTATAATGGCCAAGAACAATGATTTTTGTCATTAGGTATATTTGTCCTTACAACCTATGGGTCTACAAGTCTTGCAGAAAATAAGGAACACAAGGAAAAAGAACGGTCTTTTTCATCTTTCCCTGCTCCTTCTTTCCTTCTGTTTTCTCGTATATTCTAGTTTTTGTCTTGCTTGGAAATGAAACTATGAATAATGCAGACAGTTCACAATTTTCAAAAGTCGACCTCACCCATAATTATTCTGTTTTGTAAACCAATGCAATGATCAAAGTTCTCTCCAGAAATCCACCTTTAGACTGAAATCTAAGAAGAATACCGACGCATGAAGAATGAATAAAAAAATGTTGCATCCAGTGGGTGACCAATTTTTCCTCTCCTCTTTCACCTTCCTGCCCTTTAATAAGTGTTCTCTCTTTTCTAGTCCGTTGCATTGTGGATGCAATTTTACTGAGTTCGAGGAGAGGATAAAAGATCAAGCAATCTATCAATTCAAGAAACATTATTCCTACTGCAAGATCAATTTATCCTCTGCACATAACCCATAAATGGCACTTCTCAATTCCATTCTAACGTCTTGTACACATATCTCATACAGTAGTTACATCAAAAGAAGATACAATGCATTGCTGCACATGTCAGATGAGCCAGCAGCATGTTTCATGTTGATGAAACAATTCACAAAAGAAAGTATCCATACAAAAATTCAAGAGTTCAATGACAGTAACCTGCTCCCGATTTCTATCATATCCTTTATCATTTTCAGCAAAATCCACCCGTAGTTGCCTCCCATTGATCTCATAACCCTGAAGGTTTCAATGAGCACTCAAAGCTGTCTCCTCATCCTTGTACTCATAGAAACCGTAACCTTTTGGCTTTCCAGTTTCTCTGTCAATTACCAACCTAAAACACGTGAAATAGTGCAAACAAATTGGAGTGAAAATGTTTATCCATAGTGAAATCAATCGTGTTGAAAAAAGACAAGTTGGAAGGAGAGCTAAAGAGTACAATTTACTTTAAGCCTCTGGGATGCCTCATTACTTGCAAGAGTTTAGTGTAATACCAATGTTTATAAAACAGTACCGCTTGAAAAACCAGTCTAGCTTCCCATTTGCAGGTCAAACAGTTAAATGGTGGAACCACTGGATTGATCTTTATCACTATTCACAACTAAATAAGGTGATTTGAATAACTATTGAAGCCATCATTCATTAATGACACCAACTCAGTTAATTTGGGAGGTGGCATATATTCTTGGGTCGAGATTGATTCCCCATTTTACAGCCCCTGCAATTTTTTTTTTTTTTGGTCTAAAGAAGGGTCCAAATGGTGAGTAGTCCACCAGATTTACTAGTTCAACCAGGTGAAAACTACTAGTTCTTCACCAACACGGTTATTATATAAAACCGTATTGGACCATGGTCCAGTTCCCCATCTAACTAGTTTAACCGACCGGTATGGTCTGGTTTTAAAACACTGCTGATAGCAAACTGTTGTAAAAAGTAGCTCTAGCAGTCTTTGAAGACACCACGTTCTTGCATTGAATTCCCAAAAGTTTAACTGTTGGCATATTTCCAATCTTCAAAATTTTCACTTTTTCAATAGTGGAACTCACAGCCAATGAACAAATATCCAACAAGGTAAAACCAACATTTTTTTGTTCTAGGAAACAAATGCAACCAGAGCATCATCTGAGAAGAATGCTGCCCACTCCATGTAGCTTTTTTGCATTCTAAGAATACACATCACAAGTAAATCAAATACGCTCACATCTCAATTAAGGATGCGCCTATATTTAACACCACAGATGGCACTAGAAAATTATTCCAGGAGAAGCCAATGAAATCTCCATAAGTACCACCACAAGTATCTATATAATCAGCAAACTTGCTAGTGATGCATGAACGCTAGAGCAAGTTTGTCGCTATCGAAATCTCGTCGGAGTGATACATATTACACACCTAAAAGACACGATAGGACCAACCTCCTGACAGATTTCTTTAAGCTGCTCCTCGGTGGCGTCATAGGGATGTTTCCAACTGAAACAAAAACACAAAGAATAACCAATTACTTCCACAGTCCACCGCTGTGGTTAAACCCTCAATTCATTATAAAGAAGAATCGCACCTAGAAGAAAATATCCAGTCTTTAAGAGGAAATCGCACTTCGCGAAGCCCCAAGTTGAGATTTTGCACCCAGAAGAAAAAAGAGAAACTACGTATATCAATCCGAAAGACTCACAGTGGGGTCATCAAAACTTTGTCTGGAGCTCTTGAGCGTATTGTCTTCCACACTTTCTTGACCTGTGTTGGGAGAACATACACAACTCTCACTTGCATTCCTCTGCTATTTTTCCCGTGTCCTTATTGAACTAGAACAACAAATCAATCAAAAACACAGCAGACAAAAGGGCGATTGAGGTCAGATTCGAGGGAGTCGAAGCAAGAACCTGAATCGAATTGATTGAAGGAGGAGGAAGACGAGACGAACGGAAGTGGGAGGCGCAAGGTTTGGTTGCGTGGAGGACTGAGGAGGGAGGACGGATTCGAGCTGGGCGAAGCAAGAAACTACATCGACGAGATGGACAGAAGGGGCAGGGGCAGAGGTCTCGACGTCTCGTTGTGGAATGAGGTGGAGAAGAGAGAGAACCTGAGTCTGAGTAGAAAGTAAAGTAATTTTGGAAATTAGGGTTTTAAACTTTTAAGAACCTGTGGTTCCGGTTTCCGATTCCCGGTTGGAACCGGGAACCGGAACCGGAACCTACGGTTCTTCAAAATACAGAACCGGAATTGAACCGACTTTACTAGAACCTGGAACCATAGGTTCGGTTCTTCGGTTCTCGGTTCTACCCTAGAACCATGCTCACCCCTATCACAACATGCATTTTACATGATGATTTAATTAATTAGCCTAAACATGCAACTCTAAATGACATAGAAAATGTAACATGTAATACACGATAAAATGGCAAAGATGACTTTTTTTTAATTTTCGGATTTAATTATGGTCCTAAAATAAACTATGCCCAAACATGCGTATTCTAACCTAGAATAAAATCTAATTTAATTTATTCCAAAAATATCAATTAAATATGCAATCCTATCTAATATGATTTTATCCTAGGATGCGATTTAATTTAAACATATCAATTCTTCTAATATGTAGCATTATCTACATGCAATATTTTTTAGAGATTTCCAACATGCATTTGAATATTTTAAAAAAGATAGCAATCCAATCAATTCAATTCAAATATTAAAAGTCAACCAATCAGATATGCAAATCAAAGATGCAAATTGCTAAAGATAAGAAATTTACTTGATTTGCGAATGAACTTTCCGAACTTGAACCGATATCAAATCGAATCGGGATCATGAATGGCGAACTCACAGCTAGTGACGATGGCTATGGCTCAGGGCATTTGGACTCCTTGGCATGAGAGATGCTCTTGGACAGTGCATAGCTAGACTGTAGATGTATGACTGCCTCGCGGTGATCTTCGGTTGCGATTCATGATCAGACCTTTGAATTAGTGGGGCTTTTAATCCTACAAGGTTGCTAAGCTAAACAATAAGTGTCGACACTGGTCAAAGGGAAAACCGTTCCTTTGCTGCAGTATCTACCAATTCACTACCAAGGAGTTCATTTCCTCAACCTTGACGAGAGGGAATATCATTGAGGACACCATTCCTGCATTACAGATATAGCTGATCCATGACATCCTTCAAGTTCTGCATATCAGCTGTTGCACTCCCAACAATTGGAAGACGAAGAGTGCTTGCTCTCAAAGCTTCAATGGCCCCTAGCAAAGAATCGAGTGATCTCTTAGCATCTGGTCCATATTGCCCAATGGCACTAGCAATGGCCTAGAGTAGTGAATTTTGTGGCCCTTCGGCCCATAGCGATAATAATAGGATCTTTGTCACTGGTTCTTCCATCTTCTTATGGCGTGATACCCGGAATGTGATTCTTTTGATCCTGCTGGATCAAGACTCTGTGGCCTCCTTGAAGGATCCAGGAGACCTCCCAATCAATTTGGGAACATCAGAACATGAAGGGTCGGACCTTCTCTTCGATCATCCGATAACAGTTCCTTCTTGCAGTTGATATACCAACAACAACTTGGTGGTCAGCACCAGCAAAACTTTTTGAAGAATCATCATGTCTTTTTCCCTCCTTTGCCCATGCAACCCTCCGAGACAATGGCCCAGAATGAAAGGCCCTCTTGTGAAGATGTCCTTGAGAATCAATGCCACTTCTACTGCTTGTGGTAGTCTTGGTGGATCGTTAGGGAAGCTAGAAGCAACTTCTTCAGGATGAGGGGTTGAACTTCTCACTTCGGCTCTTATAATTGGATTGGACTTGCCTCTCTGCATTGATGCCGCTAACTCAGCATTCGCATCAGGTGCTAGGACAGCTCATGACTCCTTCCTCCCCTTCTTTCGTGGTCTTTCTTTTTGTCTTCTTAAATGCTAGAAAAACTAGAGAGAACCAGATGCTTCCTAGTGTTCTCCGTCTCCACCATACTTTGGGAAAGTTCTCCTTCTTCTTCTCTAGGAACCTCCTCGGTCTTCCCCTTCTTTAGCAAAAGCGAGAGAGAATAGAGACCTCCTACCCTCCGAGACCTAGAAACAGAAGAAGCTGTCGGAATCCCTTGAGGGAGATGGGATCCGTCCTGTTTGTGCCGAGAGTCCTGGAAAAAAAGGAGGGCGAGTGACCTCCGAGTCACAGTTGGCAATGTGGGTGATTAATGTTGCCTTTTGCCTTTCAAAAAGCAAAGGAATCAAAGAATCCGAGGAGAGAGAGGTGGATGGAAGGAGAAAAGAAGAAAGAACGAGGCTAAGGTGGTCACTCTAATAGAGTCGGGCAGGCTTAGTGGTAGGCCTCATCGCCATGAAAGTTGGCGACAACTTTTGGAGCTGGAATCAAATGTGCCTCCTTAAATCTGTAAAGCTAACGGAAATGGTCAAAAAAACGCCACTCAAAAATTAAAAGCAAGCCAGACTATAATAAGCGACGGTGATGGCTCGTGGGGGTTTGTTTTTAGTTCCTGCTATCGCTAGCTCTTTCTCTAAACATTTGCTTTTCACGGTTTGTATTCAGCCTTTGTGGGTCAGAGCAGAATATTTCCATGTTTTTCTTTTGCCTCGTATGGTTCTCTTCTCCTCCTTCCTCGGTTATAAACGGCTAAAGATTAGAACACGCCCAACCACCTGTCGAATTAAGCTTAACTCCTCGCCCGTCAACGCAAAATGCAAATGTAAAAATAAAAAATAAAAAATGCGACACGTGAGGAAATGTTTTTGGTGAGAATTAATTCTCAATTTTGTACAAAAGATAATGAAAAAAAGAAAAATCAAAATTTATATGTCAACAATTTAAATGAATAACTTCAAATTTGAAATGGATAATTTCTCTCTATCTAGTTATCCTTTGTAGCTTAATTCATGTTGAAGCTTCGTGACTTTATATAGTGTTTGATCACGTCAAAGCTCCATTTAAAAAAAAAAAGAGAGAGAGAGTCGAAGTTCCTCCTCCTTCATAACTTACTAATTCACCTACAAGTCACAAAAAAGTAAACCAAAAAAAAAAGTCAAAACCCCTTTTCTGAAAACTCTGTGATGTGTTGAAATTTGTGTAGTGAGTTGAGAGAGTCAAGTATTACAATTTACGGAATTCAAAAGTGAATAATCTCGTTTCCGTCTCTTTTATTAGATTTGGCATACAATGGCTAGTTTACCTTGACAATGTTGCTGTAAACCATTTACATTTCTTATCATAGCCAAACTTGTGAATCTAGAATGTTGCAATGAGCTCATTTCTATTTAAGATGTACATTGTACAATCATTATGAATGTTTGATGGAGGTCATCTTGAGTGCATTTGTGATGCTCAGTAGAGGATGATGCGTTTCATGTTCCAGTTTACAGTCGACATCGATCTTTATATAAATAATCGCTAGGAATAATATGATGAAGCCGATGGGAGAGGGGAAGCCCAAGGAATTAAAAGTGACCGCATGGACCCATGGAGCATAGCCCGTACCCCAACCCAGTCGAGCACGATCACACGAAACTCCCCCGCGGCCAATCTTCCAATCTCCTTGCACTTGCAAACGAGAGAGCCAAAATCGCGCAAGCGCAGAAAAGATAGGCATGAGTTGCTATTCACGACGCTTTCCATCATCACCGAGTCTTCAGTCTTCCTCTCGACCAATTACCAGATCGTCAGGAGCAAAAACCACCAGCAACCCGTCACCAGAAAACCACCCCATTTCCGAAAGACCGTTGCGAGGTCGTGTCAAACAGAAAAGAAACTCCTGTGGCGACAGAAATCACTGGTAGCCCAGAAAAGGTCGAGTTCACACGGCACTTCAAACCCGCCTTCGTGAAGACTGCTGTCAAGCTCGCAGAGCTCTCGTATCGCAACTCCACGGTCGGCTCTTGTCGTGGGACAACCCCGAAAGGTAAAGCTTGAATTTGGAGGTCTTCTGCGTCTTCAAATCATCTCGTCATTTATAGTAGCTAGGAAGGGGCGTGAGAGGCCAGTACAGCTCCGTACTGATCTGGCACATGAGGATAGAGGATGACAATCAGGTTCTCAAGGATTTCGTCCGGGCCCCGTATCTTCTTGGGAATTTGCGTCGAACAGGTTACTGAATGTTGAGCTATGTATTATGAGTCGCAAATCAAATTACTTGGGAGTCGCAAAAAATTTGCCGCGAAGTGAGAAGTACCCTGTTTCAAAACAAAAAAAATATTTTTTTGATTTCCATAACTCAAGAGCATTACGGGAAGTTGTACTGAAGGGACTTGTTGTGGCAGTGCAAGCATAAGCATTGGAAAATGAGTAGCCAATTTCTTTATTATATGATCTTCTGCTTCGGAGGTGCTGTCTTTCTCTGAAACATCATTGGTGTCTCAAGTAGCCCTCCCAGTCAGTAATCGAAGAAGTTGTCTCGCCTTATAACAGGGGAAACTGGGAGTTGAGATGCATCACAAAGTGTTTAACTTTGGACATTATCGTTGCTGCAGGGAGATCGATAATTTTTCAGTCATTGAGAACGAAAATTCTATACTGAATTTTGCTATAATCTTGATAAAGCTCAGATCATGATGTCTGGAAAGAAAATTAGTCCATCTGGTGAGTGTAAGGTCATGATTTGGAAAAACCTTCATGGGGGTTGAATCGCTGAATCTATTGAAGCAGTCGCTATGATGAGATACCTCCACTTTCTACAATGTCAATGATGAGCCAATGACAGAGATTGTCGGAGGATGGTTTGCCTCTCTCATCGGATATTGTCCTTGATGGGATGGGACCGAGTGAACGCTTTTTAATTTCTTTTGTAGTTCAAAGGAATATAAGTGCTTATGAACTAGTTCAGTATTCACATAATAGGCATGTTGGCTTTCTGCTTATTGTTTCGTCCCAATGTGATAAAAGAGCAAGTTTTGTAGTGGGTGTTATAGTTCTGTGGTGGAGATAAGTAATTTCTCTGCGTCATGGCACAAAATTCTTTTTTAGTCCACATTTTTTCCAGGAATATTCAAAATAGTTTTCCTATATTATTTTCCTACATCGGATAATGTTTAAAATGAATATCCTTGCGGATGCCGAATGTCAGTTCTCCTAGCTATGGTTTTTTGCTTTTCCATATGGGATATAACTCCTATTTAGGAAGAAAAGATGCCACAAAGTTTGTTCATATGTGCTTGACAACATGTCTCGTTCAAACATGAACTCTCAACTTTGTGTTATAGTCGTTATGAAATTTGATTATGCAGTTGAATGCACTGTTTAATCTCAAGATAATGGTTGAAAACTATGTGGTTCTGTGATTCGTGAATAACGTGGGACATGTCTTAACTTGTATCAACGTTTGCTGCAGGACCCAGCAACCTTGGGAACACTACAAGATCAGCGGCTGCATTTAAGTTGGGTCAACGAAAAACATCAGCATGTTCAGAATATGTTTCTATAATGGCTCTTGCTCTTTCTTGCTCTTCCAATGTCTTATAGCTTGTGTGATGACATAAGAGCAGTTCGATATGTTTCTTGTGCACGGTTTGAACTGCCACACACAGATTTTGGTACCAGAGATCACTTTCTTGAATTGATAACTGATTATTAAATTGTGTCATTGACTACCAAAAGCTGGTAATAGAAAAAACTTTGGGATTACAAAATGTGGGTTCTGCTATATAGGTTCTGTTACAAATGTATGTTTGGCCTTGCTATGTGAATCCATTAGGACGTTTGGAAAGTGCAAGAAATTTCTATATCGCCAGGGCTACAGAGAGTGTTGGTTTGCTAAGTGCCATGTGAGAAAACTCTCATACCTTCTTGCATCAGTTATTCTGGGGATTTCTGAAGCAGTATGTGGTTTATGCGACAGGATGGTGTTTTCTGCGTCCTGGCTGTTGTGACCCTTCAATGATAAGGCCCTTCGAGCGAGCCGAGGAGCTTCATTCCAGCTCCCGCTGTATTAGGAAGGTGGAGCAATCTCGAAGCCTTCGGATGAATTTCAGATGAAGTTACCGATGAGTCACCTGAGAGCAATGCTCTGGGACAAAAAACTGGTAGTCAAAATTTATCTC